>MU758674.1:63536-76423 GCA_026770625.1 Nicotiana glauca
ATCAGCGACAGGCAGAAATCCTAGTAATAACAGCAGTAGTTCCAATATAACACAACAACAGACTTGATTTCAGAGGAGAAAACCCAACAATTTCAACCAAATGATGCAGAACAGTGATCGAAACAATAGAAGCCCAGAGTTTTGACTCAAATTGAACCAATGAAACAGTAGTAATATTAAATTTTAGTGTATTTCCGATTTCAAAACTTCTGAACCCTAATTATATAAAGGAATTCCCAGAAAATAATCCCCAAATTCTGAGCTAAGGACCTCAGAATAAAAAAAGATCCTCTTCCATGTGGCCTAAGAAGGCCTATTTATAGAGCAAAATGGGAGGGAAATTTGAACTTATTATTTAGATTTCCCACCCCTTACTTTTCAATTATTCTTCAGTTTAGTCCATGTATTTAAATCGTGAATGCACTAGAACCCCTGCTAGAAGGTTCTAGTGTATTCTATATTATTCTATTTAAGCCTAAATGTCTTTATTACCCTCACTTGCTAGTGATTTCTACCTATTTACCCTTTAGGTATACCTAAGATACCCTTTATTATTTAACTAATCACATAAAAACCAAGCAGATTTGTCTTTAGTACCCTTACCCTTTTCAAATTATTTCCAGAATACCACTTATCCCTTCCCCTTCTACCCCTGTCTTTTATTCCTATTTACCCGACCAAACTCTAGGTCAATTAGGCTTTGCAGTCGAGGTCAGAACAGTATTTAACAAATAGCCCCAATTAAGTAAGCTTTACATTATAGCCAATTTTAAGTAACCCAGAAATAACCACTTTGCAGACATAGCCCTAATTACGACCAAGTAACCAATTAGCCCCTTTTAATTAATCAGAAATCCAGAAAAGGTCAAAGAGTCAAAATTACATTGCAATAACAGCCAGTATTAAACATCTTACAGATATAGCCACATAATGATTAAACATTCGATTAACAGAACTAAGAGGACAACTTGGATATAGGTTGAATCTATTAACAGAATCGTTCAATAAGAGTTAGATCCATTCAAGTAAGAAACTTAAACGGATATAAAGCATGCGATTTTAACTAATTACTTAAATCAGAAAAGAAAACATATAAACACATGGTCAGGTTTTCATGATTGAACAGAAGGGTTTGAGCATGTAACAGACTTCATATTGTACTCAGGAGGATTCAGAAACAGAAAGAGTAGAAGAAGTTGAGAAACAGAAGCACAAGTAGAGAAAATAGGGTTTTGGGTACTTAGCTTTCGTGTGTTTTCTTTTCTTTCTTTCTATTTTTCTTTTTTCTACCTTTTCTTCATTTTTCTTTCTTTGTTCTTGATTTTCTGGCATCAAGAATTTCATAAGAATTTCCTTGGTTGTTGAACTTCCAACAGACTCTTCGAGTCCTTTTTGTGAAAAGATTATAGTAGAGAGGTTAGGGTTTGATGGGGGTAATTTTTGGTTAAAAGTGTTTGTTGGAGTGAAGTTCAGATGATATACTTTTCAATATTCGAGAAGTTTGGGGCTGATTCGAGGAAAACTAATTAGATGGGGTTGAAGAGGACGATGAAATGGTCCTATGGTGTTAATGGCAAACACTGGTTCTAAAGTAGTGGCCGCCGGAGTAGGGTTCCGGCGACATCTTTTGGATTATTCGAGGTTTCCTAGGGGTTTTCGAGGGAAACTAACATGATAGGGTGATAGAGGAGAAGGAGAAGGTCATAGGGTGTTCATGGTGGTTTGATCAGAACTGGTAGTGTTTCCCGCCGGTAGGTTTCCGGCGGGCATTTGAGAGAACTTTAGGGCGGCTAGGTTTTCCTCTTTAGAGACGAAGGATGTGTGTATAATGAATACAATACACATCATAGTGTATCGATATATTGAAGATGTGATGGTGTATCTCAGCCGTTGGATTAAATTAGATGAATGGCCAGGATTCACTGACCCTCACATGACGCCGTGTGATTAAATGAAACCTTCAATTTTATCCGTTGGATGAACTAGATAGACGACTCTGATTGATTCTACTGAACAGTGTCGTTTGGATTAGTAACGGGGTTGATCTTTGACCGTTGGATCAGACATTATCAATGGCCTGGATTGATTCTTATTAAACGACGTTGTTTGGTACTCAACTGGGCAAACCAGATGGGTTGGTCGGGTATTTTAGCTCTTTTGGGCTGTTATTTGGCCCAATTTTGTTGTATATTGTATTTTGTATTGTATTTTCTTAATATTTTTTGTATTTTTATTTATTTTCTTTTCTATATTTTTGTATTACTCCTGTATTTATTATTTTTTGGTATTTTCCTTTAATTTTCTGATTTTTTCCTAAATTTAAAGAGTAATTTATTTCTATTTTTGGTATTTTCTAATTAATACAAAAAATGGTACTTTGTTTCAATTTCCTTTGCTTTATTTTCTTCAAAAATAAAAACAAACACTGGTATTTCTACACAATTATTATCAAACTACACACAGAAATTATTTTTATTATATTTTTGGAATAATTTGCTTTGGGGCAAAAATCACGTGCTCACAGGCATGACTTCTATATGCGGAAATGCAGAAACTTATAGGCATGGTCTCTAATGTAGAAATGCAGAAACTTATAGACATGATTTCTAATGAAATGCATAACTCATAGGCGGGATTTCTAATGCAGTAATGAGATAACGTATAGGCAGGATTTCTATATGCATATGCATAAACCTAGAGACAAGATTTATATGCAGTAATGAAATATCTTATAGGCAGGATTTCTGTATGCAGATACATAAACGAAAAGGCTGTGATTGCAGAAGTAAATACCTAAAACATGATATCTACCCATATGCATAACATGAGTGACCCTCCCATTTTTTACTATACATCCCCTGACTTATTATAAGATTATTACAACCAGAATGAATCCAGAAAAAGATAACATTACATCAGAAATTAAAGATTCCAACCAAGGAGAGCCTAATTTAGACTCCTAGTCTGAAACATGAAATAAACCAACTTCCAAACATCTGATTTCCAAAGCCTTTCTCATCTTTTGGGTGTGTCAAATTTCCAATGAGCTTTATGAACTCCAGGCAGTGCTTACACCCAAATACATTGCAAGATCAGATTATAGTGCAGTGTGGAAAGGCCATCCCTCAAATGTCCAAGTTCAAAGGGAACTCAAGGTCCTAAAGCAAGGCTCATAGGAGGGAGGCAGAACTTAGAGTCTAAGAATAAGTGTAAGTGCATAGAGGGAGTTAGGGAAGGCCATGACAGGCTAGTGGTCATGCCCAACAATTAGGAATTGTAGCACACCCTTGACTAGCATGTTAGATAAATTTGGGAGTTAGGACCCATTGAGGGTCAGGTTTAGACCTGAGCAGTAATTTGGATACTGCCAGCCCATGAACCCTAACTCAAACAAATAGAAGGGAATGGGAATGGGGAATTCATAACAAACAGTAAACACGTAGGGAAGAGTAGCATATTTAATAAATCATATGAACAGCAAAGTAGGCAAGAGTGTGGCAACTGTAAAGTAAACACATAGGGAAGAAGCTGAAATCAAAATCGAGACATACCGGTTTCAGGAAAACAAATAAGTAGAACAGTAGCCTTGAAAGCCAAGTTGCAAGCAGGCAGTACAAAAGATCTCAGAAGAGGGTAGAGAATTGAAAAAATATTGTAATTGAGAGTATAGATAAGAATATGCGTATTGAACTGAAGGTTCAAAGTTGTTTAAGTGCAGAAGATTCGTGCCCCTTTTATAGTGCAGCAAACAAGTAAGAAAAAGGCAAGGAAGTAATATTGAAATCAATCTCCCTTTAACTAAAGGATTTTGATTTCAAACGGGCAAAATAATTACGGAAAAGGGTTTAATTAAACATTTTTCCAAAGCAGTACAAGAGGGGTAACTACATAAAGGTCTATTTAAGGACAAGGTTTGACAGCACAAGGTTTGTGCAAGTAAGGAAAGGAAATCAATTAATAGTCAAGAAATCAAAATTGTAAGCTTTGTACGAGTGAACCAAACCAGGAAAGGTGAGGAAACAGTTTTACTTAAGGAAAATCAGTAACAGTTAATCAAACCTAAAAAAAAAGATTCTGAATCAATGATAAATTGGAAAATCTTTTGAAGAACGATTCAACACACATATAAAAGCATATAGACATTCTTAATCAAGAAAGAACTTTCATGCTAATCAGAAGGGTCTAGCATAGAAAAGTTTAGAGTCATAAACAAAGAGGTCCAAATCCAGTTCATAAACTCAAAATGAGTCTGAGAGAGTTAACGGTTCAAAGTAGAACCTAGTCCAAACACCAGATCAACCTCATCAAAACCCTCAAATTCTAGGGTTTCAAAGTTGAATCAAATATAGAGACGAGAGGCCAAGTAGTCGAAACAGGCTCAGAGATCTCTTTTAGAGACTCATGAGAAAACATACAGATAAAATAGCAGGTTCAAAGCAAATAGAATACAGAAATTGATTTGAAGCATAGTGAGGATAGAAGGAACAAGTCTTAAGATAAGCTTGGAACTTAAACAAGTTCAGAAGAAGAAAGAGGTAGTATAACACTTAAGAACACAGTAGAAGAACATGTTTAAAGAGAACTCAAACAAGGTCTAGAAGAAGGCAAATTAACGAACTAAAAATCTTAGTAGAAAATACAGTAGAGGAACATAGGGGTATCGGAAAAGCCTAGAAAAAAGAACACATAAGATAAACATGTGAAAGCGTGATACAACAACACAGTAGAAGAAAGACCAGAGCACAGTAGAAGGACATGCATGGTAAAAGCAAACATAAGAACACAGGAGAAGAACATGCAAGGTAGAAAAAGAAACATAAGAACATATCATAGACAGATACATACAGAGAAAAGAAGAAGAAGAGTCAGAAAAATATTTTGCAACTTTTAAGAAACCCTAAATCGAAAATAAACGATTTTGAAAAGAAAATTTAGGGAAAATACTTTAAAAGTCGAGCTGGACACAGATCTTAAGAAAATAAATAGATAAAAACCTCGCACAGCTTAGAGTTTCGGAGAAACCCTATAAATGAGAAAGGCTTGGAAGAAAAATCAAATCTTGAGTCGAAGAGATCAGGAATCAGGCTTCTCGACCAGGATACGCCTGAGCAAGGCCGGCGATGGCTGTGAAAACTCGAGATGGCATAGGTTTGGATGGAGACCTTCGAGGTTTGGCCTTGATTCTTTAAATATCAAGCACACAGGAGTAATAAGGAGTGAGTATAAGGTTACCATGGCCGGAGGAGCCATGATTTCCGGTGAGCTTGAGGTAGGAGATGGTGAGAGAGGCTATGGTTTCGAGAGAGTTCGAGAGGAGAGGGATTTTAGATTCGGTGGGCCAAATGAAAATAAGGGGATTAGGGTATGGTTGGGGAATAAAAAAAAAAAGGGTAATCGTGGGCGTTGATCAAATGGATCAACGGCCTGTATTAAAAGAAAACCGGGCAGGTTGGATGAACAGGTTAAGGGGTTGGGTTAAATTAGGATTTGGGTTGGCCCATTTGAAAATTGAAATTGGGTTGATTGGGGGGTTAATTTAGGCTATAATCGAAACGAAATGGGGCTAGTATTTAAATAGCTGGTTTTCCCCTTTTATTTTATAAAAATAGTAAAAATAATTTTAAAAGCAAATTAAAAGTACTAAAAAATTAATAATACATAAATATTAATTAAAAAATTGAAACCAATTTTACAATTATAGAAATGCTATTAATCTTAAAATATGCGAAAATTGCAATTATATGCAATTTGGCTTTAAAAATACTAGATAAATTTGTAAAAATATACAAAAACCACCTTAGCTATATTTTTGTATAAATATGAGAATAAAATAAATTATTCACTGAAATTTGATAGTTTTGGGAAGAATTACTAATTTTTGCACTGCTAAAATGGATAATATATTGACTTGAAAATCTTTAAAAAATTAGGAAAAATACCAAAATACTTAAGAATGTTTATATATGCATGTATATGCTATTTTGAAAGTATTTTGTATATGAAGAATACATAGGGAAAAATTTGGTATCAACAGATGCCCCTCTTTACCCTGGAAGGATGAAAGAGTTATCGGGTAAAGATATGATGGCCAATTTTGACCGGACAAAATGATTTGAAGAATTTACACCGAGCTTTGGTTCCTGAGCTGCCTACATATCCTTGGCTTTACAGGAATCATGTCGTATATAGTTCAGGATCCGTCGGCAGAACATGCCGATGGAGATTTTGCAAAAACGGGCGAGATATTCGGATTGGGGTAGCGGCTATGAGTTCAGCAGGGCTGCAGAAACTGGAGCCGGATCGCTCCTACTGAGATGTCCATTGCTAGCCGGTTTTCCTGCAAATAAATAATACAAGCGCATATATTTAAACATGTTGCAAGTACACATTGGACCATGAATGTTGTCTTTAGACGGTTAGGATGATGTCCTTAGACCATGATGTCCTGGGCCATGAAACATATAATAAAGGATTCACAGGCTATGAAATGATGTCCTCGGGCTATGAGAATGACGCCTCCAAACCATGATGCCTTTGAATAATGCTATGTAGAGATAAAAGTGGGATCCTCAGGCCATGGCATGGCATTCTCGGGCTATGAAAATAGTGCCTCTGAACAATGACGCATCTGGACAATTTGGTGATCTTTCATCCCATGAAAATGCAGAATTTGGCTATCTTTCAGCCCATGAGAGAGTAAATAAAAATGGCGATATTTCAGCTGATGCAGGATTTAAATGAAGTGGCGATATTTCAGTCGATGCTAGATTTAAATGAAGTGGCACTATTTCAGCCATGAAAAGTGTAAATAAAAATGGCGATCTTTCGCTCGATACAAGATTTTAAATGAAGTGGCGATATTTCAGCCATTCAAGATAAAATGGCGATCTTTCAGCCGATGCATGCAGAAAATGTGAATAAAATGGCGATCTTTCAACCGATGCAAGATTTAAATGAGGTGGCGCTATTTCAGCCATGCAAAGTGTAAATAAAAATGGCGATCTTTCAGCCGATGCAGGATCTAAATGAAGTGGTGATATTTTAGCCATGCAAATGGAGACAGAGCTTATTCTCGAAAGGCATGACAGTAGCCTTATGTAATAATGAAGATATAGCTTAGTCTCAGAAGGCAGAATAATAGCCTTATGAAATGCAGAGAAGTGTAAATGGAGGTAGAGCATAACCTCGGAAGGCAGAATAGTAGCCTTATGCAATAATGGAGACAGAGCTTAGTCTCAAAAGGCAGAATAATAGCCTTATGCAATGCAGAAAAATGCAAATAAAGGTCTAACCTCGGAAGGCAGAATAGTAGCCTTATGCAGAAGATGAGAGACGAATAGTAGTAAAAGGTTCTTAGCTGATAGCGGATAGCTGTTTGCTGATTGTGGCTGCTGGGGATATTGTATGCGGATAGCGGTTGTGAATTGATAATTCCGAGAGGTGTATTCCTAAAAATTATGAGTGTACAAATATATTTGATGCTTTGTGACTTGGGTGCCTGTATCCAAAGAAAAATCGTGAGTTTTGTAAAGGCGAAAGTTAGTTCGTGTTCCTGCTGACTTCGCTTGATCGGCTCGGCTCTGTTTTGGTGATACTGTAGGTACCTTTGGGCTAGCGTTGTTAAACAAAGCAATTTTGATAATAAGCATGCATGAGTTTGTTAAAGATAAGACATATGTATATATTTAATAAATAGCTTTTAGATGAACCAATGACCGTGACGTGGTTCAAGATATTGCGACCTTTCTTGCTAAAGAATTTTGAGGGTCCACCTCAAAATTCTGCCCCAGTTTAGTGGGTTGATGCTTCTAACAGCTGCTTGCGATGATCGGCTGAAGTTACTTCCGAATTTTGAGGGTCCTCCTCAAAATTCTGCCCCAGTTTCCAATTGCAAGGGGAAATAAATTTTTTATTGAATTGTGACCGAACCCATAAGGCTGCCTACATATCCCCTTTTAAACGGAAATCAGGTCAGACGTAGTTCAAATTACATAGTGGTATCATAAATGGTTACACATAGTATTGCTTGACTTCATCTGAGTTGATTGGTTTTGGCCAAACTTCTCCGTCCATTTCTACGAGTATAAGGGCTCCTCCTGTTAGAACCCGGTGAACCATGTATGGACCTTGCCAGTTAGGAGAGAACTTCCCTTTGGCTTTATCTTGATGTGAAAAAATCTTCTTTAACACCAGTTGCGCTGGTGTGAACCGTCTTGGTCTGACTCTCTTGTTGAAGGCTCTAGACATTCTGTTCTGATAAAGTTGACCATGGCAAACTACATTCATTCTTTTTACATTTATAAGAGCCAACTGCTCGTAACGACTTTTTACCTATTCTGCATCATCGATCTCTGCTTCGTGTATGATTCTTAGGGAGGGAATTTCTACCTCGGTAGAATGACCGCTTCTGTATCATAAACCAACACACAGGGAGTTGCACCAGTTGATGTGCGGACTGTGGTGCGATATCCTAACAAAGCAAATGATAGATTCTCCTACCACTGCTTATGCTTTTCTACCATCTTTCTCAGTATCTTCTTGACGTTCTTGTTGGCGACTTCTACAGCTCCATTCATCTGAGGCCTGTAAGTTGTGGAATTCTTGTGTTTGATCTTGAAGGTTTCACACATAGCTTTCATCAAACCACTGTTGAGGTTGAAGCCATTGTCAGTAATGATTGATTCTAGAATCCTGAATCGACAAACGATACGATCACGGACAAAGTCTGCCACGACTTTCTTTGTCACTGCTCTGTAAGATGCTGCTTCAACCCATTTGATGAAATAGTCGATTGCTACTAGGATAAACCTATGCCTGTTTGATGCAGTAGGTTCGATCGGTCTGATAACATCCATTCCCCATGCGGCGAACGGACATGGCGAGCTTGTCACATTAAGCTCATTTGGAGGCACTTTTATCATCTCTGCATGGATCTGATAGCAGTGGCATTTTTTAAGATACTGGATGCAGTCCGTCTCCATAGTCATCCAAAAGTAACCTGCCTGGACTATCTTTTTAGCTAAGACACAACCGTTCATATGTGGACCACAGGTCCCGACATGAATTTCCTATAGCAGTTTGGATGCTTCCTTTGCATCCACACACCTTAGCAAACCCAAATCTGGAGTTCTCCTATAAAGTATTCCCCCGTTGTGGAAGAAATTGTTGGACAATCTTCAAAGTGTGCGTTTCTGAGTAGCGTTTGCAAGCTCTGGCTATTCTCTTTTGGCTAAATATTTCTTGATATCGTGAAACCAAGGCTTTTCATCCGCTTCTTCTTCGACGTGAGCACAATAAGCTGGCTGATCATGAATCTTTACTGGAATAGGATCTATGAAGTTCTTATTCGGATGTTGAATCATAGAGGATAGGGTAGCCAATGCATCGACAAACTCATTCTAGACTCTGGGGACATGCCGGAATTCTATCTTTGTGAACCTCTCCCTCAACTCCTGTACATGATGCAAATATGAGAGTATCTTGGAGTTCTTGGTTGCCCATTCTTCTCGGACCTGATGTATAAGCAAATTTGAATCTCCAATCACTAGCAAATCTTGGACGTTCGTATCAATGGACATATTGAGCCCTAAGATGCAAGCTTCGTATTCGGCCATATTATTGGTGCATGGTAACCTAAGCTTGGCGGATACCAGATAATGCTGGCCGGTTTCTGATACTAGGGCCGCCCCTATACCAACTCCTTTGAAATTTGCTGCTCTGTCGAAAAACATCCTCCAACTATCATAGGACTCTGTAATGTCTTCTCCTATGAATGATACCTCTTTATATAGAAAATACGTCTTTAAGGGCTCGTATTCTCCATCCACAGGGTTTTCAGCAAGGTGATCCATTCGTGACTGTGCTTTGATTGCTTTATGAGTCACGTAGACAATGTCGAATTCACTCAGCAGGATCTGCCACTTGGCTAGCTTGCCGGTGGGCATGGGCTTCTGGAAGATGTACTTCAATGGGTCCATTCTTGATACGAGACACGTGGTGTAAGCACATAAATAATGCCTCAACTTCTGAGCTACCCAAGTCAAAGCACAACAGGTGCATTCAAATAAAGAATATCGGGCCTCGTATGGGGTGAACTTCTTGCTGAGATGATAGATGGCCTGCTCTTTTCTCCCCATTTCATCATGATACCCCTGGACACAACCAAACGCTTCATCTAATACTGTAAGGTAGAGTAGTAGGGGTCTACCCGATTCAGGCGGAACCAAAACTGGCGGTGTTGACAGGTACTCCTTGATTCTGTCAAAGGCTTTTTGGCAGTCATCAGTCCATTTGGTAGCAGCGTCCTTCTTTAGCATCTTGAATATTGGTTCATAGATGATAGTAGATTGTGCTATGAACTGGCTGATGTAGTTAAGTCTCCCCAAAAAACTCTTTACCTCCTTCTTGTTCTTTGGCGGTGGCAATTCTTGAATAGCTTTGACCTTTGATGGATCCAATTCTATTCCTCAGCGACTCACAATGAACCCGAGTGTCCCGCTGGAACCTCGAATGCACATTTTGCGGGATTCAATTTTAGGTTATACCTTCTCAGTCTGTTGAAGAATTTCCTCAAATCTTCCATGTGATCAGCTACTTTTTTGGATTTGATGATGACGTCGTCTATATACACTTCTATCTACTTGTGTATCATATCATGAAAATGGTAGTCATGGCCGTCATATAGGTGGCCCCTGCATTCTTTAACCCAAACGTCATCATCTTGTAGCAATACATCCCCCACGGCGTAATGAAAGCTGTTTTCTTAGCATCCCCTTCATCCATCCATATCTGATGGTACCCATCGAAACAATTAATGAATGACTGTAGCTCGTGCTTAGAGCAGTTATCAATCAAGATGTGTATATTCGGCAAGGGGATGTTATCTTTTGGACTGGCCCGGTTGAGATCCCGGTAGTCGATGCAAATGCTGACCTTCCCATCCTTCTTCGGTATTGGCACGGTATTGGCTAACCATTTTGGATACTCTACTACCTTGAGAACCTTAGCTTTGACCCGCTTAGTGACTTCTTCCTTAATTTTCAAACTCATGTCTGACTTGAACTTTCTGAGATTATATTTTACTGGCTGACAAGCCGGATCAGTCGGTAATTTGTGAGCCACAATGGATGTGCTTAAGCCAGTCATGTCGTCATATGACCATGCGAATATGTCCTCATATTCCCTTAGAAATTCTGTATACTCTTCATTTTCAGACGGTGACAAATGAACACTGATTTGCGTTTCTTTGATGTTTTTCGCATCTCCCAGATTGACGATCTCAGTCTCGTCTAGGTTGGACTTAGGTGTGTTCTCAAAATTCTCAGCTTCTTTAAAATTTTCTTCCGGTATATCATCTTCTTCTGAGTCTACGTCTGTTTGTTGCGTTGTCTCTTTGCATGTCACACTCGTTGGTTCATCAAGATAAGTAATAGTAATGTTGTTTGAGTAACGTAATGAGAGAAAATGATAAGAATGAGATTTGTAAGTAAATTGAAATACTTTAATAAATTCCATAAGTGTTTTGAACATTGGAGCTCTTTCTTGCAAAAAATAAAAATGTGAAAGGAAAATAAATTAGTAAAACTAAATAGTGCGTGGTGCTTTGTTCAGCCTTGCTACCCCGAGGCATGCCGCGCTCTGACGGTCCAATTATTGAGGCGTGCTCCTCCATTTACAGCATGTATAGAAGGGCCTTCGTCCCCCTCCTCCTCGAAAATGACACAACATTCTATATCATCATCTTCCAGGAACAAATTCCTCATTGCTGCTAATGCTTCCTTCTGACCCGTAGATGACTTCGGCCGGTTGGAAAGTCTGCTCCAGACGGGGTATTGGCTGCTCCAATAGATAGTATGGTCCGCGCCAGGGTGGCGACCAGTCCTTGAATTCTTCCCAGGTATACTCATACCCCAGTCCGAAGGTGGTGCCATGCTTCTTGAGCTTGATGGGCTTAGCGATTCCTTGGATATTCTTGCCAAGTCCTTTGCCAGGTTCATACCCGCTCCAATTCAGTATGATTTCAATTTTGTTGTCCCACCATTTGTTTTTATCGACGGCGTTGACTCGCTCGATGTGGTGGTAAGTTTCCCCACCTATTCTTCTTCTTCCTCCAATTTTTGGAATGGTCTGGCGGCTATATATGGGGTTGCTACCGTCACCATGAATGATCACCTCCTGGTGATTCCACTCAAATTTCACTGCCTGATGTAGTGTTGACGCCACGTCCGCGGCGGCATGAATCCATGGTCGTCCCAACAGTAGATTGTAAGATGCCGGCACGTCTATCACTTGAAAATCAATATCAAACCAAGTGGGCCCTATTTGCAAACGTAGGCTAATCTCCCCAATAGTGGACCTTTAAGATCCGTCGAAAGCTTTGACGTTGATGGACCCGTCCTTGATTTCATGCAGCCTTTTTCCCAATGTTTTGAGTGTTACCAAAGGACAAATGTTGAGACTTGACCCTCCATCGAGCGGGATCCGGGTGATAAAATAATCTTTGCACTGCACAGTGATGTGCAATGCCTTGTTATGACTCAATCCTTCCTGCGGCAGCTCATCCTCATGGAATGTGATTTTGTGACTTTCCAATACTTGACCCACCATGTTTTCCATTTCTCCTCCAGTGATGTTGTTGTCCCCATATGCCTCACTCAGCACCTTCAACAAGACATTCTTTTGTGCATCAGAATTATGTAGCAAAGCCAGGATAGAGATCTGTGCCGGTGTTTTGCTCAGCTGGTCAATGACAGAGTATTCCTTGGCTTGTATCTTTCTCCAGAGATCACCGGGTCCAATTTCAATGATGGCTTGTGTGAGCACGTGATTTTTACCCTAAGCAAATTATTCCAAAAATATCAAATAAAATGACTTTGACAATTTTAAGA
>MU758675.1:3468-20857 GCA_026770625.1 Nicotiana glauca
CAAGTTCGAATGAAGTATTAGATCATGTCTGTGCTTTTGGTTGAGGTCCCGAGGGCCTCAGTGTGATTTTGGGTGGTTAAATAGTGAAGTTGGATATTTGTTGCAGGTCTGGTGTATCTGGCTTCTGGTATTTCTGCATCTGCAGAAAAGAACCCGCATAAGCGGTTTCGCAGATGCGGCTATGGTGTCGCAGAAGCGGTCCTCGATGGACCTGGTCAATTCCACAAAAACTGAAAAAGCATCGCAGAAGCGGTAGCAGGGAAACCGCAGAAGCAGATGTCTGATCGCATAAGCGATGCCTGGGGAATTTAGTGAGAACCGCATAAGCGCATCAATAGGCCGCATAAGCGGTAGCTGGACCGCATAAGCGAAAATCGCTGAAGGATTTTAATGAATCAGTGTTCGCGAATTTCAGAAATAAGAAAACATTTTTTACTTTGGGAAGAGGCGATTTTGGGCGATTTGGAGAGGATTCGAAGGGGACTTCATCAAGTATGAATAAGTAGCCTCGGAATATGTTATTATGGTGTAAAAACATTGATTTAAACACTGAAAATACAAGGATTTAAGGGTTAAAAATGGTAGTTAGGACTTGATAACCTAAGAAAGTGTAAACTTGGAATTTGAGGGGCCAAATGGACTCTGATTTTGATAAATTTGATATGTATAGACTCGTGGAGAGACGAGGAATCCAGTGATGTAAATTTTGGAATTTTTCGAGAAGTGGGCCCAGGGCTCGGGTTTTGCCAACTTCGTGTTTTTGGGTGTTTTTCGAGTTCTTTCAATTGGGTTATGTTCCATTAGCCTATTGTAATGTATTCGTTGTGGTTTTGACTAGATTCGACGCGCGAGGAGGCGGATTCGAGAGGAAAAGGCATGGCGGACTATTTTTGTGGCCGGCTAGAGGTGAGTAATAGGTGTAGATGATGACCTGAGTGTTTGAAACCCCGGTATCTCACATTGTGACGCTGTATTGAGGCGAGACACATACTTTATGGTGGGTGCGGGGTCGTTTGTGGACGGAACTATGACTTAGTCCGTTCGAGTGATGTCTATACTATGTTATTGACTAGAAATTAGCTGGTAAACATCCTACTTGGATTGTTATGAACATGTTTGGGATGCGTGCCAACTATTTGGATCCCTTAGGGATTATTATCACTGTTGCCATGAAATTGAGCATGTTTCCATGATATCAATCCTGAGTTAAATACTATCTAGAGATGATTAGCAATCTTCTAAGGTTTTAATCACTTAAACTATAATATATGTTAAATGGAACTGAAAATGGTAAACTTGATTGTGCCCGTGTTGCTTGCATGCATATATATATAATTGGACTGATTGTGGACCGGGCTGCACGCCGCAGCGAATGCTACTATGTCATTGCGCTTGGGATGTAGGAGCCCCTCCAGAGTCTGAACCCCCACAGTTAGCGCGGGTACCCAAATAGATCGGGCTGTACACCGCAACGGTCATGTGCATTGCTTTGTATTCATACATTGATATCTGTCTGTCATTGATTTATTGTTGCTTATTGTTAAATGTGCTAAGAGGATAGTTTCAGCTTTACTTTGTGGTATTTTGGGATTTCTTACTTTCAGCCATTATATATGTCTATTACCACTGAGTTGGAAGTACTCACTTTACTCCCTGCACCATGTGTGCAGATTCAGGTGTTCTGAAGGCTTAACTGAGCAATCGTCGTCTTCCAAAGTTATGTCAGAGTTGTCGAGGTTGCTGCCTGACGTTCGCAGGACCCAACTTCTCCCCTTTATTTCAGTTTTATTCCGCATTCCAGACTTACTTACCTTTAGATATTTGTTACTCCGTTGTTAGAGGCTCTAGATTTGTGACCCCAGATTTTGTTGGGAGTGTTTCTTCAGATATTTCAGTCTGTTCCGTATTGTTTTTATTATAAATATCGGCTTATTATTTTTAAACTGTTAATTCCCTTAAATTATCATTAATAAGTTATCAGATTGGGTTAGTGAGTGATAAATGGTCAGGCTTGCCTAGCTGTATGGTTGGGAGCCATCACGACCGGGATTGGGGTCGTGACACCGTCACTATACGATAATGGCGGTCCTCCAAAAGACCATTCAAATTCTTTGTGGAAAACATTATTGTGGGGTTTTTGGAAACCACCGTAGCAGCAAATCGCGGGGGGTTACTGACCGCCACAATATATAAGTAAAACTTTTGCAAAATTAGCTTTTTTTATAATGCAAAATCTAACATGTCGTGATAGCGCCTATCGCAATGTAAGGCAAGCTGACAACTCACGAATACCACGCATCCTTAATTTAAAACGTACTGAAATAAGCTTAAATAGTAAAAAACTCATAATAAATGATAAGAAAACACAAAAACCCAATACGAAATATCCCAAAATGCGGGTGTCACTGAGTACATGAGCATGCAAATAATAACATAGTCTGACTGCTAAAATTACTATCTCGAAAAATAGAACAATACAAATAACTGAAAAGAAAGAGAGTCAAGATCTACGGACGCCAAGGCCGCTACCTCGATAGTCTCTAATAGATAAAGCTCCAAAGCTAGCAACTGTTGTACCCAAAAGTACCTAGATGTAAACACGAAGTGCTGAGTGTAGTATGAGTACAACCAACCTAATGTACTCAATAAGTAACAAGACTAACGTTTGGATGAAAGTAGTGACGAGCTCAATATGTACAATCCAAATATAGATTTAAACAATACAAAAATGTTCACATGCCTTTGAGTTTAACAGTTTAAGTTCCACACTAATACATATGCCAAATGTGACTGATATGAGGAATGATACATCACTATATCTACATGCCAATTATTCATGCCAACTGTAATGGAACACAATGATAAAGTCATATGCATGCTCTCAAAGTATTCAATCTCACTCAACATACTCAATCACTCGATCCTCCCAGTCACTCAGTCCTCACAGTCATAGAGTCCACCCAATCACTCAACAATCACACTTAGTAGGTACCTAAGCTTACTACTGGTAAGTTAGACTTTGGAGGGGAAGATCTTGCCCAAGTGCTAAAATAAGACAATTATGGCATGAATCAATAAAGCATGCTACAGTGTGCAGCCCAATCCCATAAATGTCATTCAAAATCAGGCCCCCGACCTCACTTAGTCATCAGTCTCTCTAGTCTCACGGGCTCACAAATATCATGACAATTAGCCCAAACAATGATGATAAGATTGTCAATAAATGAAAACAGAGATTGAGATATGATATGCAAATGATAGGTATGACCGAGTACATAATTACAAATTAAGCAAGTAATTCAACAATAACACGACCTCTGTGGGTCCCAAGAGTACTAGCATATAGGCCAAGCATGATTTCTAACATGAATCATAACTCAATTTATACTAAAACATGGAGAGTACAAGAATAATACTCAGATTAGATGACACAGTTCCACGAAATCGACCGAGTCACAATTTCTACGGTGCATGTCCACACACCAGTCATCTAGCATGTGCGTGACCTCAACATCAATCACATAACACGTAATTGAAGGATTCAAACCCTCAAAACCAAGTTTAGAAGTGTTACTTACCTTAAACCATGCAAATATCTACTCCAATAAGCCCTTGCCTCGCAAATCGGCCTCTGAACGCCTCAAATCTTGCAACAAAATACTCAATACAACCAACACATGCTATAGGAATCAATTCCATGTGATAAATCTAAGTTCTTTAAAAAAGGTCAAAAAGTAAACTCAAAAAGTCAACCCTGGGCCCACGTCTCGGAGACCGACAAAATTAACAAGATCACAACACCCATTCAACCACGATTACTATTTTTCCCAAATTTTCCAACCCAAAACACTAATTAAATGCTAAAAACAATGACAGATTCATGTAACAACCAAATCCGAGTTAGAATTAGTTGCCCTAATCAACTCCTTGAAAAATCTATACAAAAATCGCCCAAATCCGAGGTGTCTAGCTCAAAATATGAAAAATGGGTTCAAATCGTCGATTTTTATATTTAGCACTGCTGCCCAGATGTCCTTCTTCGTGAATGCAGAAAGTGCCTTGCGTTCGCAAAGCTCAAATCCTCCACTACCAAAAGTTTCTTTTATGTAAACACAAGTGACCAGTCGTGAACACAATGACCAATCAACCACATACTTCCCTAACGTGAATCCTCAATCGCGAATGAATTCGTATCATATATGAAGTTCCCCAGCCTACCTTTCTTCTTCGCGAATGCGGTTCCCTGCTCGCTATCGCGATGCACCAAGACTTTGAGAATTCATTCGTCTACTCACGAACGCGAGGAGAAAACTTCTATAGCCTACCAGATACCCTTCGCGAATGAAAGACCCCTCTCGCGAATGCGTATAAGGAAACTATACACCATAAATCTACAGCTCTACAAGGACAAACTCAGTCCACAATCAACCCTAAACTCACCTGAGGCCCCGAGGACCTCAACCAAACATACAACAAGTCCTAAAACGTCATACATAGTTGCTCGAATTCTAAAGTCACATCAAACAACACTAAAACCACGAATCACACATCAATTTAATCCTAATGAACTTATGAACTTCTAACCTCTAAAACTAATGCCGAAACATGTCAACAAATCCGATTGATCTCAAATTTTACACAGAAGTCATTAATGTCACAACGGACCAATTCAAACTTCCAGACCCAAAATTCAAGCCCCGTAACTACAAAGTTCACTCTTGGTTCAACCTCTCAACTTCCAAAACATCAACTTTTCCAATTTTTGTCAATTCAACCCTAAATCATTTGCAGACCTCCAAAACAATATCTAGACACGCTCTTAAGTCCAAAATCACCCATCGGAACCAAAAAAAACTTCATCACATAAGTCAATATCCGGTCAACTATTTCAACTTAGGCTCCTAACCTTGGGACTAAGTGTCCCAATTTCATTCCGAAACATTCCCTGAACCAAACCAGATATTACCCGACAAGTTAAATAAGAATAAACAAGTATAGATTAGGCTATAATACTCAAAATGACCGGGGGAGGGGGGGGGTCATTATGTCCTCCTTATCCTAAACAAACGTTTGTCATCAAATGAGTCCAGAATCATACATGGAGTCTCAAATAGGTTAAGATATCTGCTCTGCAGCTCCCGCTCGATCTCAAAAGTAGCATCCTTGACTGGCTGACCTCTCCACTGCACATTTACTAAAGTTATGTTATTTGACATCAAATTCCAAACATGCTGATCCAAAATGACCATCGACTCCACATTATAAGTCAAATCCCCATCTAACTGAACTGTGCTGAAGTCTAAAACATGAGATGGATAGCTGAAATACTTCCAGAGCAGGGAAATGTGAAACACCAAATGAACACCCGATAGACTAGGTGATAATAAAATCCTGTAAGCTACCTCTCCAATATTCTCAAGCACCTTGAAAGGCCCAATAAATTGAGGGCTCAACTTGCCCTTCTTCCCGAACCTCATAACACCCTCATGGATTAAACACTGAGTAGTACCTTCTCTACCACCATGTAAGTAACATCATGAACCTTTTGATCGGCGTAACCCTTCGGTCTCGACTGTGTTGTGTGAAGCCAATCTTGAATTAACTTAACCTTATCCAAAGCATCCTAAACCATATCAGTACCTAATAGCCTAGTATCACCAGGCTCAAACTAACCAATTGGAGACCGACATCGTCTCCTATCAAAAGACTCATACTTAGACATCTGAATGCTCGATTAGTAGCTGATGTTGTAGGCAATCTCTACAAGTGGTAGAAACTTATGCCAAGAACCTCCAAAATCCATGGCACATGCACATAGAATATCCTCTAATACTTGAAAAGTGCGCTCGGACTTTCCGTCCATCTGAGGGTGGAATGCTATACTTAACTCGACCCTAGTGCCTAACTCTTGCTGCACTGCTCTCCAAAACTACGATGTAAACTGTGTGCCCGAATCTAAAATGATGGACATTGGTACACTGTGAAGGCGAACATTCTCGCATATATAGATCTCAACCAACAACTTTGAAGAATAAGTAGTCCCAACTAGAATGAAATGCGCGGACTGGGTCAACTCATCCACAATCAACCAAATAAAATCAAACTTCCTCAGAGTCTGTGGGAGCCCAACTACAAAGTCCATGGTGATACGCTCCCATTTCAACTCCGAAATCTCAAGCCTTTGAAGCAATTCGCCCGGCCTTTAATGCTTGTACTTTACCTACTAACAATATAAGCACCAATATACAAACCTCACTATATCCTTCTTCATCCTCATCCACCAACAGTGCTGCATGAAGTCCTGATATATGTTTGCGGCACCTGGGTAAATGGAATACCGCGAATTGTGGACCTCTCCAAGAATCAACTCACGTAGACCATCCATATTGGGCACACAAATATGACCCTGCATCCGCAACAGCCCATTGTCCCCAATCGAAACCTCCTTAGCATCACTACATTGAACCGTGTCCTTGAGGATAAGAAAATGGAGGTCATCATACTGACGCTCTCTAATGTGATCATATAACGAAAAGAGAGAAACCATAGAAGCTAGAACCCACTAGGCTCCAAAACATCTAACCTCACAAATTGATTAGCTAGGGCCTGAACATCTGATGCAAGCGGTCTATCACCAACATGAATGAATGTAAGGCTACCATACTCACCGCCTTCCTACTCAAGACATCATCCACCATATTGGCCTTCTTGGGATGATACAAAAAGGTGATATTAGAGTCCTTTAGAAGCTCCAACCATCTACGCTGCCTAAAATTTAGATCCTTTTGCTTGAACAAGTGTTAGAGACTCCGATAGTCCATAAATACCTCACAAGACACACTGTAGAAATAATGCCTCAAATTCTTTAATGAATGAACGATGACTGCCACCTCCAAAATAGGAACATGATAGTTCTTCTCATGAGGCTTTATCTAGAATGAAACATAAGCAATCACTCTACCCTCATGTATCAAGACACACCCAATACCAATCTGAGGAGCATCACAATACACTATATAAGAACCCGATGATGAAGGAAAAACTAGAACTAAAGGTGTGGTCAAGGCAGTCTCGAGCTTCTGAAAGGTATCTTCACACTCATCTGAACACTTGAATGGAGCACCCTTCTAGGTCAACCAGTTCAAAGGCATTGCAATGGATGAGAAACCCCCACCAAGTGACGATAAATCTGGACAAGCCAAGAAAACTCATAGTTTCAGTAGCTGAAGATGGTCTAGGCCAACTTTAAACTGCCTCTATCTTCTTTGGATCCACCTTAATCCCCTTACTGGACACCGCGTGCCCAAAGAATGCTACCGAACAAAGCAAAAACTCACACTTGGTATAAAGCTTCTCCTCCCTTAACCTCTAGTACAATCCTCAAATGTTGTACATGCTCCTTCTAGCTACATAAGTACAACAGGATATAATCAATAAATACTATGACAAACGAATCAAGATATGGTTGGAATACACTGTTCATCAGATGCTTGAATGCTAATGAGGCATTGGTCAGCCTAAAAATCATCTCAAGGAACTCATAGTGGGTCCTAAATATCATCTTCTGAATATCCGAGTCTCGAATATTCTACTGGTGATACCCAGACTTCAAATCAATATGAGAGAACACTCTAGCTTCCTAAGCTTTTCAAATAAATCATCAATGCATGGCAAACTTTGTTCAACTGCCTATAGTCAATGCACATCCACATAGTACCATCGTTCTTCTTCACAAAAAGAACTGGTGCACCCCAAGGCTACACACTAGTCCTAATGAACCCCTTATTAAGAAGCTCCTAAAGCTTCTCCTTCAATTTCTTCAATTCTGTTGGTGCCATACGATACAGAGGAATAAAAATAAATTGAGTGCCCGACACCAAGTCAAAACCAAGTCAATATCCCTGTCGGGTGGCATGCTCGAGAGGTCAGTAGGAAACACATCCGAAAAGTCTCACACTACCGAAATGGAATCAATAGTAGGAGTATCTGTACCAATATCCCTCACAAAGGCCAAATATGACAAACATCCTTTCTCAACCGTCTGTTGGGACTTCAGATATGAAATAACCCTGCAAGATGCATAATCTAGTCAACCTCTCCCCACGATCCTTGAAAACTTTTGCATCGCCAATGTTATTGTCTTAGCGTGACAATCCAGTATGGCATGACATGGGGACAACCAATCCATACCTAGAATCACGTCAAAATCAACCATACTAAGCAATAAGAGATCAACTCTATTCTCCAACCCTCAAATGATCACCATACACGACTAATATACAAAATCCACAATAATAGTATCGCCCACTGGCATAGATACATGAATAGGTCAAACTAAAAACTCATGAGGCATGTCCAAATAACAAGTAACATAGGATGATATATGGGAATAAGTAGAACCAGGGTCAAATAATGTGGAAACATCCATGTGGCATACTGAAATAATACCTGTGATCACTTCTGAAGTTACAACATCTAGCCTGGTAAGCATAGAATAGAATTGAGCCTGGCTGCCACCTGATGAGCCTCCCCCTCTAGGGTGACCTCTAATTGCCTGAGCCCCATCCCTAGCTGGGTGGGTGGGTGGTGAATTAAATGGTGCGGAAGTCATAGCTTGACCCCTCTGCTGAACTAGACCTCCAAGGTGATGGGGACACTGCCTCCACACATGTTCAAACTCTCCGCACTTGAAGAAACTCCCCGATGGTGTTAGGGACTGAATCGGGCCCCAAGAACAAAAATAACTGCTAGAAGGACCTTCCATAGATGAACCCTGAATAGTTGGAGCACGAGAATAACTCTAAGCTGGGAGGGCACTGAGAGATGATTGACTCGGTCGAGCACTATAAGAATTATGACTAGCTGATGTAAAACGTTGAACCAGACGATCCATGTGAGAGGGACTATAAGGATGAACCCTGTTGTGGTCAGAATGCTATATAGAAGAAACACCATTAAAACTACCTAGACCATGAGGCCTTTTGGCCTCCCTCCACTCACGCTTCTGACTATAGACCTGCTCTAGCTTCCTAGCAATATCAACAACCTCGTCAAAACTAGAACCTAATGCAATCTCTCGAATCATAAAACAATGCAGTCCATAGTTGAGGCCATTAATGAATCTCTTAACCCTCTCCCTCGCTGTGGGAACCAAGAAAATTGCATGACGATCCAACTATGAAAATCTCATCTCATGCTGGGTCATTGACATGTCCTACTAGAGTAGCTGCTTGAACTGCGTACGCAACTCCTTCATGCGGGACATTGTCATAAACTTGTCCAAGTAGAGAATAGATAACTCGTGCCATGAAATTGATGCAACATCGACTGTCTTGCTTTGCTTATAGGCCTCTCACAATCTGAAGTTTTCCCCCAACAACTAAAAAGTAGTAAATGAGACCTTACTAGTCTCTAGAATTCTCACCGCACCAAAATTTGCTGGAACCTATTCAAGAAGTCCCCAGCATCCTCTGACTCAATCCCACTGAATGATGGAGGCTTGAGCCTCCTAAACCACTATAGTCTCTTCTGCTCCTTGTTACTCATAATAGGACCCACCAGGGCCTTAGCTACTACAATTGGCTGGCCTGCTAGTACCCCTGGTGTCTGATGTTCCTGCACCACCTGCTTTAGAGCAATAATGGCAGGAGTTTGATCACCTCCCCCGGCCTGAGAAGTGACTAGCACGACCAGAACTGAAACAGTCTAAGCAACGCTAGTGCAAATAGTCAATATCTGGTCCAGAGCCTCCTAAAGTTTTGGAATAACAAAGGGCACAATGGATGCATGAGCTGGTCCTACCGGCTCAACCATATCTGGAATCTATTCCTGAGCTAGAGTAATTGGTGGGTCTACAAAATCTGCTCTAGTTGTTGTACGAGATGCATCTCGACCTGTACCGCAGCAACAGCCTCTCGTGGCCCTGGCTGGTGGTATTGGTGGCTGTTTTCCTGATCCGGTAGCACATGTCCTCAGCATTTACACGTTAATAAAATAATAAAAGTTTAGTTTCAGGAATCAACAAATTCGCACGACAAGAATACAAGTATGTGAAATTTTCCTAATGGTTTGCAGCCTCTCAAAGATAAGTGCAGACGTCTCTATACCTACCCATAAGACTCTACTAAACCTGCTCATGACTCGTGAGACCTATGTAACCTAGGCTCTGATACTAACTTGTCACGACCTAAAATCACACATGTTGTGATGGTGTCTATCACAATACTAGGTAAGACAACAAATCAAAAATACCACGCATCCTTAATTTAAAACATACTGAAATAATCTTAAATAGTAAAAATCTCGTAATAACTGATAATAAAACACCACAAATCAATACAAAATTCCCCAAAAATTCGGATGTCATTAAGTACATGAACATCTAAATGACCATATAGTATGACAGTTAAAAACGCTGTCTAGAAATATGGAACAATATAAATAACTAAAAAGAAGGAGAGTCAAGGTTTGCAGATGCCAAGGAAGCTACCTCGATAGTCTCCAACAGATAAAGCTCCAAAGCTAACAACCGCCGTACTTGGAAGTACCTGGATGTGCACACAAAGTGCAAAGTATAATATTTCTATAACCAACCCAATATACTCAATAAGTAACAAGATTAACCTTGGATTGATAGTAGTGACGAGCTCAATAGGTATAGTCCAAATATAGATTTAAACAGTACAGAAGTGTAGACATGCCTTCGGGTTTAACAGTTTAAGTTTAACACGGATAAAATATGCCGAAGTCTTGTAAGAAATACAAAATTCAAGGTCATGATCAGTTTGAACGTTGGTAACTTCATCCAGAGCTTATAGAGTCTAATGACAAAGTGAATCAGGCAGTTACTCGTAATATTGGAAAATAGGAACAAAATAAGGGTTTTTAATGATCCTTTCAAGTGGAAAAATTATTGGTAATATTGGTGAACAATGGAAGAAAGTGCGAGATAATTGTGTCAAGAAACCTGTTCTACAGAAAAAAGCACATGGAAACAATGTGAAAGAAATTGTACCTTATGATGGTGTTCAAACAACTAATAAGTTTGCTATTTTGGTGGAGGATATAGAAGATAATGAAGGTAAGCAGAAGGAAGCTGGTAAGTTGCCTAGACTTGATCTGATGCCTAAACCTCCTAATATCCAAAATATTTGTCATAAACTAGTTGTTCTTGATGTAAGCCTAAATCACAATGACCATATCCTCACACCGGAAAATCATAATCCTTATCCTAACTCTAACCCAATCCTATCACTAGCATCCAAAGCAAAGAATTACAGGAAAATAATGAATAGATGTCATCCTCCAAGATGCAAGATATGGCTAAGGAATCTACTAGCAGGGTCTCCAGTAGTAGTTAATGAAGAGAACGGAGAAGGAAAAGGAAGAGACCTGGATGAGGAATCCACAACTCAGATTTTTAGGAATGTTGCTTGATAGTGTGACTTTAGGGGTGGCAATTTGAGCTCAAACCCATCTAACCCGCCCAACTAACCCAGAAATTAATGGGTTGGGCTACAAACATTTTAGCTCATGGGTCAATTTGGGTTGAGCCCAAGTTAACCCATTATTTTTTATAGCTCATTCTGACCCATTTAACAGCCCAAATACAACCCATGAAAGTCACTCAAAACAAAGATCTCAATCTAACTTATCTAGAAAATTACTTAGTTGCCCCAATTATTTTTTTTTTATATTTTAATTTTCTGTTAAAAAAATTTCGCTTTTTTTTTGTATTTTTATTTTTCTGCACCATCCCCAACCCTCCCCCCCCTAAAAAAATTTTTTTACCTTTTTTTTTGTATTTTTAATTTTTAGTTTTTTTATTTTTCTGCACCACCCACCCCACAACCCTCTCCCCGCGTTCGTGCAAAACCCCTCAATTTTATTTTTTTTTACTTTTTTTTTATAATTTCAATTTTCTATTTTCTGTTTTATATTTTTTCGTTTTTCTGCACCATCCACCCACCCCAACCCCAATCCCTCCATCCCACCCAAACCCATAAAATATTTGTCAACTTACATATTTTAAGGTAAAAGATTTTTTTATGCAAGATGAGCATGTTTCTAAAACATAAATCAAGTTGGGCGGGTTGGGTTATGACCCATTGTTTAGCCCATCTTCACCCAGCCCATCTTGACCCAAATACACTTTGGGCTGGGTTGGACAATGACCATTTATTAACTTAACCCATTTTGACCCGCCCAAATGTAGCCCAACCCGTCCATTTGCCACCCTAGGTATAGGGTGACTTATCTCCTAGGCATATGGATAGGGCAAAATCTGCCGGCAGAGGTAACAAGGAACAGTAAAAAGAATCTTCTAATGTTCCGGTCTCTAGTACAGGAGTTCAAACAAGAAGGAAAATATCTAAATCTACCAATTAATGATGACTGCATTAATTTGGAACATTTGATCAGTGAATACACAGCAAGCCTTTGAAAGACTAATTACAATGCATAGACCCCAACACATCAGATTTGCGGGTTTAATGGAGCTAATGCAACAATCTAGAAAATTGGAGAGATACAGAGGAAAGATAGGATTTGCACAGGATTTTGTAAATATTTCTAACAAGACCTGGGCATTTGTGGATGAAGATTATGAAAGTCACAATAATATTTGATATAGAGCAATAGATGACCCTAAGACTGGTTGATTCTAATTCTTAACATGAGGTAATTCTCACCTTAGTTTATGCCAAGTGCGATGCTGTTAAGAGGATTGAACTGTGGGACACATTATATGCTTTGGTTTCTGATATGACACCAACATGGATAGTTGGGGGTGATTTCAATGTGATTCGGGATGAGGAGGAGAAGTTTGGAGGCTTTCTAGTACATCTCAATGAGATTGATGATTTTAGGCATTGTGTAAATACATGTAACTTGCTTGATCTTGGTTTTAGGTAGTATCTTTAATTGGTGAAATGGAAGTGCTGAAGAAGATTTCATTTTTAAGAGGTTGGATAGAATATTATCAAACTTGGAGTTTCAACCAATGTTCCCAAGTGTGGAGATTAATCATTTGTCCAAAATAGGATCGGATCACAGTCCCTTATTAATCACGTGTGTTCCAAATTTTATACCTGTGGAGAAGCATTTTCAATTCCTTAATTTGTGGACAGAACATGACACCTTTCAAGATGTTGTGAAGGAAAACTGGACGATAGACTTTAGTAGTAATCCATTCATAATTTCAATCACAAATTGAAGAAGTTGAAGCGAGCATTATCAGTATGGAGCAAGGCTACGTATGGAGATATTTTCCAAAATATTGCTAGCTTGTAAGAGGTGATACTTGTTCATGAAGCACAGTTTGAGATCAATCCAATAAATCTTAATAGAGACAGATTTAACAAAGTTCAGGCTGAACTTATCAGAGTTCTCTCTCTCTCTTACAATTCTAGAAGCAAAATCTGGTATGTCATGGTTTAAGGATGAATATCGAAACACTAAACTCTTTCATGCACAAGTGAATGATAGAAGAACAAGATTGCAATTAAAGACAATTCAGATAGTGAAGGTAACTGGATCGAGGGCTTTGAACAAATGGCAGCTGAAGCAGTCAATTTTTTCTAGAATCAATTCCATGAAGATGTCATTACTACTGCTTTTGGGATCATTGATCATGTTCCCAATATGGTAACCTTCGATCAGAATCAAGAACTGGTGAAACAACATACGAAAGATAAAGTCAAGAGGGCTGTCTTTAGCTTAAATGGGGATAGTGCTGGAGGATCGGATGGATTCACTGGGAAATTCTTCCATAGTTGTTGGGCCATAATAGGGGATGATGTATTTAACATGGTGAGGCAGTACTTTAATGGTCATGAACTACCAAGATTTACTACTCATACAAATCTGGTGCTATTACCTAAGAAAAAGTAAGTAGCTAGTTTTTTTTATATGCGACCTATTAGTTTGAGAAACATCGTTAACAAAGTTTTTTCAAGATTTATTCATGAAAGGCTTGCTCCTTTATTGCCTAATCTCATTTCAGATGAACAAGCAAATATTGTTAAAGGAAGGAGAATCGTAGAAAATATGTTGTTAACTCAAGAAATCATTACCGACATTAAGTTAATGACAAGGGCAAGACCTAATGTAGTGATGAAATTAGACATGACCAAAGCTTAAGATAGGCTTTCCTAGATATTCATGACTAAAGTGTTGAGGAAAATAGGCTTTTGTGAAAGGTTCATTGGCGTAGTTTTTGTCATTGTGTCTAAAAACTAGTATTCAGTTTTCATTAATGGCCAACCGTATGGATCTTTCAAGTCCACCAAAGGAGTTAAGCAAGGGGACCCCTTGTCACCTACATTATTTATTTTATCTGCTGAAGCTATGTCTAGAGGCTAGAATGCTCTTCATCTAAACTTATACTTTTGTGGATTTGGCTTGCCAAAGTGGAGTCCTAAGGTTAATCATCTAGCGTATGTTGATGATACTATCATCTTCTCATCGTATGATGCTATTACATTACAATTAATTATGGAGGTGTTGAATGCTTATGAGAGCTTCTGGACAATTAATTAACAAGGTAAAATCAGCATGCTATATGTACCATTCAACAAGTTTGGAGGTCTTGAACAAAGTGCAAAGAGTGACTGGAATTGGCAAGTAGGAATTTCCTTTCACTTACCTAGGTTGTCAAAAATTTTATGCTAAAAGGAAAATGGACTACTATCAAGGGCTTGTTAACAAAGTGCTTGAAAACCTTCAATCATGAAAGATAAACTTACGTCGATTGGTGGCCGAGCTGTATTAATTTCACATGTTCTTCAAAGCATGCAAATACATTTGTTGTCAACTGTGAACCCTCCAGCCTTTGTTATTAATAAACTTCATAAACTATTTGGTCGTTTTTTTCTGGAGTAATTCAGTAGGAGGAAGAGCTAAACATTGGGAATCATGGGACACATTATGATTGCCACAAGAAGAAGGAGGGGTTGGATTTAGCTCATTACATGATGTATCTAAAGTCTTATTTTGTAAGCTATGGTGGAACTTTAGAACAAAGCCTACTTTGTGGAGTGCATTCATGAGTCAAAAATATTGCAAAAAATTTAATGCATTGGTACTTCCTTGGAGAAATGGACCTCATTTGTGGAGAAAGATGCTTGAATATAGGGATAAGATTGAACACAAAATAATATGGCAGCCAAGGATGGGTTCTTCACTATTTTGGTTTGATAACTGGACATGCTTGGGGTCATTGTACTTTGTTACTCCTCTAGATTTCTACTATGATAAATCTGTCCACACCGTATATGATGTGATAGTAGATGGTTTGTGGGATGAAGTTAGATTACAGGATATTCTTCCGCAAGAGTTAGCACTTCATGTAATTGAGAACATCAAACCTCATGTACTACATAATGAATTGGATAGACCACACTGGACGTTGGATACTAGGGGCAACTTCACTATTAAAACTGCCTGGGACTATATTAGAAGGAGAAGAGATCCTAGTGTTACTTACAAAAACATATAGGTGAGTGGTTTGCTTTTTAAGATTGCTTTCTTCATGTGGAGGATTTGGAAAGGCAAGCTACCTTTTGATGACTATTTCAGAAGACGGATATTTCATCCCATCCAAATGTCGTTGTTGTATTTATCCATCAGAGAAAAGAATGTCACGTGTACTATTTAGATCATATGCAGCTAAGACAGTGTGGCAGTACTTTCTCTCAAAATTAGTACTTTCTCTCAATGCAGTAGACAATTCTAATATATTGGGCAGCTCAGGTGGTACCTAGATTAAAGCCTATACTCTAGGCTTTACCTTCGATTACAATGTGAAAACTTTGAAAGAGAAGGAATAGCTATAAGCATGGGGAGGCAGTGACAGTAAACAGAGTGATTTACCAGATCTCATCTACACTACAAGATCTGGTTAGAATAAGGAAACCAAGTTTACAAAATGTTCCTCATAAATGGCCATATTTGTTACATGTAATGGAGCATTATATGTAACAATCTGGAAGTGATGAAGGTCTTAGGAGAATTACTTGAACAAGGTTGTGTGAAGGTGAATAGTGATGGGGCATCAGGGGGAAATCTGGGAAGGAGTTCTTTTGGTTTTGTGTTGAGAGCTGAGTATGGTGATATTCTTCATGCACAAGGAAATGAGATCAATGAAGGGACTAAAACTGAAGTTGAAGCTGTGGTTGTGCTAGAAGCACTGAAGTACTGTGTGCAACATGGTTACGACACACATTATGCTCCAAACTGATTCCATGATGTTGAAGAATGTGGTGGAGGGAATTTGGGCTGAACCATGGATAATTAACACAGGTAGAGGAGATCAAAGACTTTATGGGGAGATGAAACATAAGGATGTCACATGTTATGAGAGACGGTGATATACTGGTTGATTACTTAGCCAACTATGCTTTAAATAGAGGTAATTTTGAGGATGGTTGTTTCACACATTTGGGGGTACAAGGTCAAAGATTGGTGAATGATGACAAATTACAATGTCCCTATTTGAGAGTGAAGATTGGTAAGAATTAGGAGAATGGAAGACAGGAGTGTAGGAAGAAGGGGAAGGAGTCATCATCGTTGATGATAGGCTATAATTACGTATTTTAGTCGATTATTACACTCTAATTTACTTCACTTTAGTTGAGTTCGCGTTTTAATCGCTAGTGTTTTGCGCTAACAGTGTATTTTATGCCTTGTAGGTGTGATTCCGAGCTATATAGATGTTATGGAATGAATTTAAGTAATTTGAAGCTTTGAAGTCTGAGTAAAAGCTCAAGGAATTAAGCCGGGATCGTGTTCGGAGGTCAAATTTGATAGTTGAGAACAAACGAAGACTCGATGAGGCATATTGCGCACTGTCTATTAAATTAGACATAACTCTTTGCTCATAACTCCATTTTGTCTGCACAATATATGGTTGGAAAGCTAACTCAAAGAGCTACAATTTTCATATTTATGTGTTTCCAAATTCCAAACGGAACAGAGTGAAAAACTGCGGTTCCACCGCGACCGCGGCAGAACTGCGGTATAAGATTTTCGCGGACAACTAAAGAATCAGAGTGCATGTTTGGCCGCGGTTCCACCGCGACCGCGGCAAAACCGCGGCAGGAGGCGGAAATTTTAGGGACTTATGTGCAAAATATGGGATTTTAAGCCCTAAACCCTATATAAAACAAAGGAGGCCGGCCAAGAACAAGTGAGGGACATATTTTGGACACAAATTAGACCTAAGGAGGCAAGAGACACTACTTTAGGGTTAGACAACACCCATGGAGGCAAGAACACATTGGGAGCAAGGCGGAGAATTCTTCCACGAGTTTTTCCTTCCTCTTCCTAGTTTTCATTGTTGGTTATGACTTTTAGTATTGTAGTTTTACATACTATTATGAATAGCTAATTT
>MU758675.1:25474-48098 GCA_026770625.1 Nicotiana glauca
ATAGTGAACAGCTGTAGCTAAACCTTAGTTCTCTGTGGGATTCGACTCCGGACTTGTAAACCGGATTATATTTGCAACGACCGCATTGTCCTTTTTATAAGGCATAGTTGGGCGTGATCAATCATCATCCTCAAATCTGTATAGAGGAGAGGGCGATAATTCTATTTTTCACTAACTCTATTTGTTTTTTTGCAGGAAATATTACTGTAACCATGCCTTACTGTTTAATACAAATTCAATCGGTGGTATTAGCACCTAGTCCTCATTCTCATGAAGGAGTACTAGTAGTAGGCATAAGAATGGAAGCGAGGAGGAACTCCAGTATATTAGGGTCGACCTACAGTCATTGAAAGATGGCTTTTGACATCCGGCTCCCTATTGCTTCAATCCTTCATCTGAACATCATTAACTTCACCATGAAGTTACAAGCACAGGATTCACAGTACTGGAGTTATAACACAAGAATGCTCAGGAGATTAATCGTGACAATCATGTCATTTATGTTTGACTAGGATCTTGGCACTAAAAAACGGGGTCAAGGATTGCATTTTGGAGTAAATCCCCAATGCATTACAGTAATACTACATCCCAGGAATGGTACCAAACAAATATTTCATTAGATTACTGCTGGAGATCACACGATATTCACACCAAACAAAGCATGCTCACCTTTGTGCATATTTATTGGACACTAGAAGATAGGATGAATGCGGCTGCACTAGATTTACTATGGGAGAACTATCAGCTATATTTGTACTTGGGGACATTATACCTCTTTGTATATGTTGTGGAATCAAATTTACAACCAAGAAACAATTACGCAATTTGGAGGGCAACTATTGCAAGTAACAGGAGTCGAAAGCCTTTATGTATGTGTGACTACAGGATATCAGGTTTACCACTATGGTTTTGTGCTGCCTGTGTATTGCATAGAGGACAGATCGATCGAGTTTTCTTGAGCTACTTACCACTACAACTTGAGCAGAAGGTGCTTACACTAAGCGAGGAATACTACCCAGGTTACTTTGCTGGCAGAGTGGACAATTCATGCCGTCCTTGCAATCATAAGGCTAGTTTTTACTCATGAGTATTTTTACACATACAAGTATGTTTTTAGTTCAAAATGTGCTACAAAATTTGAGTATCCTTTGCTCAATTTTGGTATTAGGGGCTATGTAATTGTCAAAGTCTTGTTAGCTACACATGTAAGACATTACATTACTTTATTTTTATTTTCATTTTAAATATATATAAAAAAAATACCAAGGCACCTTACCTAGTGGATTTGCTAAAGAAAATGACTTTAGTTCGAGGGACCAAGAGGATGTCAAAATCCAGAAAGAAAAGGAAAATAGAAGCTTGATATCTCATTCCAAGCATTTTTCAACTTTGGACTTGTATGGTGATAGGAGAGTTGAACCATGTGAATCCATGTAGGAGTGAAAAGAAGAAAGACAAGAGCCATACATCTTGCAATTTGAAAATTCAAGAACACAAAATGACATTCCTCAAAAGAAAACAATAAATGCAAAATGAAGAAATTGATGTTTGGCTTGATCATCTACTCATCACCCCCCATCGCTCATGGTCATAAGCTTGATTATAAGTTGGTTCCCAATTCATATATTCCAATTGGAGAGAAAAGTGGTAAAATTAATGCACATCATGCCACGACGTCCAATGCAGCGCTTAGTAGGAGGCAACCCATCATTTTCAAATATTATTTTTAGTTTTTTAGTTTTGTAGGTTAGTTGCTTTTGTTGAATATTTTGATATATGCGTGTGTTAGAATGCAGGGAAAGTGACGAAAAATTGGTTATGCGAACCACATATCGGTCTCAGAATGAGTTAGAAGCTCATAAGCTATGATCTTTCAAAAATGCGATGGAATGCCAATTCTATGGATTGAATAATGGTTATGCGACCGAAAATGTGGTCGCACATTTGCCAAGCACACACTCATCATGTTAAAAAACTTTAGTCTTTTTTCAAATTTTTTTTTAGAATATATTATTATATTATTTTTGACTATTCTGCTAATTTTAGAATTTTTGGAGTAGATTGGAGAAAGTAGGGATGACTTGACAGCCAAAAACCAGTAGCTACTGGAAAATTACTGAAGCATTGCTTCGCGTTCTCAGTGGACCTTTACGATCGTGAAGGGCAATAACTTTTTAAGCCTACACGTTCGCGATACATATGTTGAATTTGAGATTGTTTTTTCAACATTTATCCCTTCGCAAAGGCGATAGATCCCTCACAAACGCAAGACTCATCTATGTTTAACATATCAAAATACTAGAAATCAACGTTTAATCCCTCTCTTTGCTCAATAACTGTTCTTCCTACTCCTTGAACCCTAATCGTCAATTTCATTGCAATCTCCCTCTCTATTCTCAAGGTATGTGATTTTTTTCTCATGTCTCCTAACTTTTTCTTCTTTTTCTTGGTGTGAAATTGTAGAAGAGCAAGCATGATTGTTTTGTGCTTAGGGTTCAAAATTTTTGAGCCCTAAATGTCAACCTTGTGTGTGAGATTTGTTGTGCTTGCTGGATGAGGTTGGTTGAGTGAGAGTGTATTATTGTAAAATTTTGGGCGAGATGGGTGCTAAAATTGATTGGAAAATGAACATGGAAAAGAGAGCACACAAATTGTTTGACAAAGTGCCTGAAAGAAAAATAGGTCTGGGTGATCAAGATGACCTTTGCGAATGCGATAGTCTGCTCGTAAACATGAAGGTCTATTTATGGGAATTTTTTTTTTGCTCTTCGCGAACACTATGGACCTTATGTGAATGAGAAGAGCAAAACCTAGTGGTCCCCAAGATGGAAAAAAAATATTAGTTTTGCCCAGCTTTGTCTGGAACCCTTTTTGCCCATTTCATTGGCTTAAATACTTTCTAATACATTGTTTTATGTGTGTATATGAAATTTTAACACTGTTGGTATAATTTGTAGGTAGTTTGGGCATAAAACAGATCCGGAATACAATGAAATTAATTAAGAACATGTCCCCGAAGCTGAACAAGAGGAACCCTTTGATCATGGCCGGTTTTTATCTACGGAATGTGAACGGAAATATGTCAAACTCTTGTCTAAAACCATTGTCCGGGAAATAAGAATAAACATGGAAAAGTTTGAAGCTAAAATTCCGGGCAAAAAGTAGGTGGATTTGTTTTGCCGCTCAACCAAATGATGCCAACTACACCAAATTTTATGCAAATGCCTTGAGGAATGACTTCCAAGGGACCTTAGTTACTACTGTGCGGGGTGTGCAAGTCAACTTCAACCCTGATATAATTAACAGAATTTACGGCCTTCCCAATGCCAATAATGAAGTTTGTAGAGATACATCAAAAGTAGGAGAAAACTAATGGTTGGTGGACAAATTCCATGATGGGGCGACCCCAAAGTGGTTGACAGTGCATAAGGGCGTTCATTCTTATGACTTTACTGTTGAGGAAAAGATGTGGCTCTCCATTATCTGTGCAAGGATCTTTCTTTCTATAAATGACACTGATGTGACACCAGAGAGGGCACTGATAATTGCTTCTGTCATGGATAGACTACCTGTAAACGTGGGGGAGCACATTGTTAGAACAATCGAGGAGCCACCCATGGAAAGTCCAAGAGCCCATTCTTCCCATCATTGATCACTTGGCTATGCTATATTGCTAGGGTGTTAAAACTCCCAAATAATGATGAGAAAGATCCGAAAAAGTCGATGATCCACACATTAAGCTGAAAAGAGGACCCACTAACAAGCAAAAAAAAGAAGAGGATTGATGTTGCATCCTCTTTATTTGGGTAGTTCTCTGAGGCCACCACTGATCCCTCTGGACACTTTGCACCTGCACCAGGGTCATTTGACCTCATGGGACCACTCTATTCCGACCCTCACATTATGAGTCACCTTTCCAGTCAGATACATGGAGTAGATGCGCATATTAGGCAGCTTATAGATATCCTTTCTACTGGCCTATCTAGGGCTCGCACATATACTGACATTGATTTCCCACCATCCATGGATGACGTAGTTAAAGAAAAAAAAAGCAATAATGGGAAAAATGGAGGCCATGAACAATAGGTTTGAAAATATGAGCCACCGGCATGGGAAGATAGAGATGTGGTAGAGAAAGTTCAAGGAGCATGAAAAGAAAAAGAGCAAATTCCTGAACAAGATGATGAATAAGTTGAGGTCGTTCTGTAGTTCAAACGACTTTGATGATGACGACGATGGGGAGCTCAAATTTCCTTACACCTCCGACTCTGGCTGAGGCTAATTCAGGAGACCTTCTAACTATTATGCTTTTTGTTTTGATATTGTAAAGTGAGGACACTGCAATGATGTTAGTTGGGGGTGGCACACTATATCTATATATTTATGATTGACTTATGCGTTTGTCGAGCTTATGAGTTTGTATGGATATCGTGTGCCCTTATGGGGCTTGTTTTGTGATTAATATAGTGACGGATAATTCGCTATTGTTATTTTATTTCCTTTAGTAGTTTTTAGTTATTTAATTTTTATTCCTTTAGTAGTTTTTAGTTTCTATTATTTTTATCTCTTTAGTAGTCATATACTTTTCAATAACTTTTTTTGAGTTTTCTTTATGCTACGGTTCTTTCCCGAGGAATATTTTTGGGTTGAACCGAGTGGCTTTTCCCTATGATGGATGGCGTGACGTCTTTCTTAAGAGAATTTATCTTGTTTTGTTATGTCGATACTTTTGAATTGTTTGGTACTAATAAAATTATTCTATTGTATGTGAAGTGTAAATTAAGAATTTTCCTCCGAATTTTGATTGTAAATGAAAAATGCAAGTTGCACGAGGAAGAATAATTTTTAACTTTTTGGCTCATTTTATGTCTCTTTGCCCACTAGTTGGCATGATATTGCTCTTATTATTCTTATTAAAAAGTAAAATTGATCCGTCTTGATTTGTTCCATGTGTGTTAGTTTTTGTTAAAAATAATTCTTGTGTTTACTTTTATCATCTAGAACTTATTCGGTTGGTCTTTCAATGCTAATGTTAATTATGTTTGGTTGGAGGGATGAACTTAGGCATTCTTTGTGATCGACAAAGCCTCTTTAGCCTTTGAAGCCTACCATTGCATAAGTATTTCACTAGTTAACCCCATTTGAGCCTTTAACTTTTTATTTGGCAAACCTTTACCCTTTTGTGAAATAATTCCCTCTTTTGAACCCGTCCCTCCTTGAATGTTGAGAGTGAGACTAAAAGCCTAAGTTTGGGGTGTTGATATTAATTGGAAAATGGTGAAGATATACATTGTTTGTAGAAGCATATAACTCAAAGTTGTTTATATGAAGATACTCAAGCTTCAAACGAAAAGTGTGTATATATATATGTGTGTGTGTGTGTGCGTGTGTGTGTGTGCGTGTGGAGTCTTGAAAAAATTATAGAGGTACTTTAAGGTTGTTCTATGATGGTAACTAGAGGTCAATAAGGGCTATGTAGTTTAAAAGGAAGCAAAGTGCAAAAAGAAAGACAAATGTGTGTAGTGTTCAAGGAGGGTGTAGCCATTTATATCAGAAATACTTATCTTACCCATCCCTAAACCTACATTACAAGTTTAAAAAGTCCTTATGGGATCTCCAACCGAACGTTGTTGAATAGGCGGTGAACTTAAATAAGGCAAGCTTATGGCATGATATTTTGTAACACTTGGAATTCTTTGTTGAGAGTGAGTGTCTTTGTTCATTTGTCCCTTATATTGTTATTGTAAATATGATAATTTTGGGACTTTATTTCGTGTGAGGGCACAGGGATTATGATGGGTTGGTGACATTGATAGATTCGGAATTGTGTAAATTGAGCATTGAAAGTACAAGGGGGGAGGTGAATTGTAAATTATTTAAAATAAATCACTTATAAGTTGACTTATAACTAGAGTAGTCAACTGGATATGTTAATTAAGCAGGTATGATAACTTAAAGTAAAATGCAGAAAATAATTGCAGGATTTAAGACACAAGGATTTTATACTGGTTCAGATTCAATGTGAATCCTAATCCAGTCCCCTTGGGTTGCAAGGGAGTTCTCTTCTAGTAAATGAGTTTCTTTCGAGTACATATGTGATGTATATCGATCAATTTCTCTATCACTCATTTTGATACAATGCCTCACCAGTTGTGTACCCTCTTTCTATCCCTGACTTGTTACACAACAGATTTAAGTAAACTGCTATGCTTGTTTGCAGTAGAATAAAGAGAGTGTCTTGGTTTGATCAAAGTATAACTAGACTAGGGTTTACAAGGGAGAATTTATACTATGATGAATGGTAGAGTCTTGTCAACCCAAGGTTTTTGATCCTGGGAAAGAATAGATTCTTTCCAAGAATAAAGAGTGAGCCGTTAGCTGCACTTGATTTTCTCTCCTTCGGCAGAGGATTGCTTTGCGAGATTTTCCTTGATTTTTGCATCTTCCAATAGCGATCGCTTCCCATATCTTCTCGCATCTTTTATTCTCCCGTGATTCTGCCTTGATTATTCCAGCTCCGCTAATCACTAACCATCTCGTGCCTTGATTATTCCAGTTTTGTTAATCATAATACTGCTGATTTGATTTCCCTAGATTTACGAAGCTAATCCTGATTTGATGATCTCATGGAGATTTATTTCTTTCCTTGTAAATCCTTGCGAGTGAATTTTTCCCTTGTTCGTCATGAACCATCCCACCAGTTCTTCTTTACTTTTTTGAGTTCCTGCACATGTATATCAATTGCATAATTAAAATATGATCTAACAATCTCCTCCTTTTTGATGATGGTAAAATAATATACTATGTGTAAGGAAGTAAACATTAGCCGACTTCCCTGTATGTTACTGGTCGAATTGACTCCCCCTCAATGTAGGCAGTCGACTTGACTTGTCTATGAATATCCCCTTCAATGTATGCGGTCGACTTGTACCTATACAGCATACATATAGAGTACTACCTATGCATATATAAGAAGTGTGTGGTCACGTGCCACATATAGTCGACTTGTACTTGTACAGTACCTGTACACATAACATCATAACAACACCATAATGCATAACAAACAACACCACAACAAACATATTTTCTCCCCCTTTTTGACATCAAAAAAGAAGGATTAGAAGCATAGATAGCAGCTAGTAAAATAAAATTACCCAGCGGCTGATTAAGCAGCCCAAAGCACCAAAAACAATTATCCAGGGGCACAACCCACAAACCCACTAAAACAAGTTGCAATAAGAAACATAGTTTTGAAAAACATCCACACTAGCGGCGTAAGAAATAGGTAAGAGTGTTGCATATGGACTTCTTCAACTGTTTGAAGCTTGTATTAGCAGCGACGCTCATACCATCCAGCCTGTCGTGAACCTCCTTGAAAGCTTTGACAGCATTTTCCTTGACTCTGAGAACAATAACTCTTATTTTGGACACGTCAGACCCTATTTCATTTGAGATAGAATAAATGTCACCCATAGTGGACTGAGTAGCTGAAAGAAGAGTCTTGATGTTAGAGAGTTTGGAGTTAATGGATCTAAGCTTCTCACTCAGCTTAGAGCTGACAAGAGTAGGAGGAGGAACAACCGATGAAGTTTTGGCTTCCATAGGTGCCTGTTTCACTTCACTCTCACTTTTCTTAACCCAGGAGCCCTTGATACGCATATACCCCATACTAGAGAGAGCTCTAGAATTATAGGATTTGGAGACAGTAATGAAGGGATAATCAGACAATGAGATTTGATGGGCTTCCAGAATATGGGTGATTGCCATTCCATAGGGTAAACTAGTGGGATGTTCGGCACTCTCTATCATGAAATTTATGACCCAGGAGGAAAGCTTGAGTTTGAGTTTGGTGATGAGACAGTAGACAAAGAATATATCCCTTTGAGAGAAGGTAGAAAGGAACCAGTACGGGGAAGCAAGGTGGTTGCCACAATATGGACCAGAACTAGAGTTTCAAAACTTACATCACTAGGACCCAATTGGTTTGGAAGGGTTTCTGAGGGACATTCAACAATGCATTGTTTGGCTTGGTCAAAAGAAATTTCAAAGTACTCAGGCCATACATTTTTAAACAAAGTAGGGAAACTAGAACAATGACATTGAAAAAGTGAGTCAAATAGGGCACAGTCAAGAACAATGCGTTTACCTAGTACTAGAGATTCTAGCCTATCTGGTTTACTAGAGCGGAGATTGGCGTAAAACATACGAACTAAGGGTTCCTATACCTTAGGCGGAAAAACATAGAGAAATCTTTCGCACCCCTGATGGACAAAAAGATCCTTTACCTTACAGTTGTGAGCTTCCATATCATCAAGATCCACGACTCTTCCATGGGCGATGGGCTTATCCTTGAGAGAAATAAAAAGATCCCTATTTGGGGTATCCCAGAATTTAGGTCAGAATCGAATGAGGCAGAGAAATCAACTTTTGATTTCTTTGGAGTGGGCGAGATGTCAGGATCTTCCATGGGTCGTTTTCCTAAGGCTTTTTCACCTAGAAGTTGAGAATGTTCAGAGAAAGCACCTTGAGATGAGGCGTAGCCTTCAGAGGGAACAGACCCTAGGTCTACTTGCTCAGGAGGCGCGAAAGGGGATTTCGCCTTAGAGCGGGTGCTTTTTCTGGTAGATACAGAGGGGTTCTTGGAATGTTTTACCATTGAAGAAGAGGAGGTATGCACAAGGTTGTGGAGAGAAGATGGGTATGAGAGTGACTGAAGAGGTGTTCTAACTTACGAAGGAAATTTTGACGGTTGAGTGCAGAAAAGGAAAAGTTATCAGTTGAGGAGACGTGATGATTGGCTTTCCATCTTCGAACTATGAACTGATGTGAAAAGAGAGGGAAAGAATCAGGGGCATAATTAATACGTGGGAAAGGACAATTATAACACTTTTTACACAAATTGAGCACATAGGTCCTAAGAGTTTTTAGACAAGCAAATAATACCAAGTAATTTTCTCAAAGTACAAAATCTTTCTTCCAGCAAAGGCTTAGTAAAAATATCGGCTAATTGAGCAGAGGTACCAACAAAAGCTATTTCTATATCACCCTTAAGAATAGTATCTCTAATAAAATGATGCTTAATATCTATATGCTTTGCTCTAGAGTGATGCACAGGATTTTTTGGAAGACAAATGGCACTAGAATTATCACAAAAAACTTGTATAGGTTTAAATGAAAGTTCATAGTCACCCAATTGATGAGAAATCCATAGAAGTTGTGGACAACATTGTCTAATAGCAATGTATTAAGCTTTTGTAGTTGACAAGGCAACTAAAGCTTGCTTTTTACTGTTCAAGGATATTAATGCCTTTCCTAGTAATTGACAAGTGCCAATTGTGCTTTTTCTACCTTTTTTATCACCCGCAAGATCAACATCTGAAAAATCTTCTAATTTAAACAAGTTAGAGCGAGGATACCATAGTCCATGAGATACTGTTCCAATGAGATATCGAATGATTCTTTTTACAGCAGTCAGATGTGACTCCTTGGGAGCCGACTAAAACCTGGCACATTTATATATGCTTAACATAATATCTGGTCGACTTGCTGTTAGATATAGTAGTGATCCAATCATTCCCCTATATTTGGTTTCGCCGACTGGAGTGCCCTGTTCATCTTTGTCTAAATTTGTAGCAGGGCTCATAGGAGTGCCAATTGATTTTGCATTTCTCACGTCAAATTTTTGAATCAGCTCCTTTGTATATTTAGTCTGACAGATAAAAGTTCCTTCTTCGTTTTGTTGAATTTGTAGCCCAAGAAAGAACGTGAGTTCACCTATCATGCTCATTTCAAACTCACTTTGCATAAGATTTGAAAATTCCTTGCACATAAGAGGATTAGCACTACCAAAAATAATATCATCAACATAAATTTGAATAATGAGATTACCTTCCGTTGATCGTTTAATGAACAAGGTAGTGTCTATTTTACCTCTGGTAAAGCCATAATCAACAAGAAAAGTACTCAACCTATCATACCAGGCACGTGGAGCATGTTTCAACCCATATAATGCTTTAGTAAGCTTGTATACATGGTATGGAAATTTTGAATCCTCAAAGCCTGGAGGCTATTTTACAAAGACTTCTTCCTCGATGAATCCGTTCAAAAAGGCACTGTTGACATCCATTTGAAATTGCTTGAATCATTTAAAGGATGCGTATGCTAAAAGAATTCGTATAGATTCCAAGCGAGCTACTGGAGCAAAGGTCTCATCATAGTCAACTCCTTCTTGCTGTGAATAGCCCTGAGCAACTAATCTCGCCTTATTTCTTATGACCTTTCCATCATCGTTCAATTTGTTTCTAAATACCCATTTTGTTCCGATCACAGACACGTTATCAGGTTTGGGTATTAGTTTCCACATTTGATTCTTGCTGAATTGATCCAATTCCTCTTGCATGGCTTGAACCCATCTTGAATCCTTCAGTGCTTCTTCTACATTTTTTGGCTCAACTTGAGAAATCAATGCAATATTTGCTATCTTTTTTAGGGCAGTCCTGGTTTTCATTCCTTCGTATTGGATCCCCTATAATATATTTCTGAGGATATTCAGGTTCGCTTTTCCATTAGTCAGACTGTATTTGTAGTCGACTCTGCTTGTTGATCTGGAGTATTGTTGCTATTTTCTATAGTTGACTCAGTCATGCCGGTCGTGTTAGTCGAGTCCTGTGGTTTTCCTTTGTCCTGAGCTTCTTGAGTTTGCTCTTCGTTACTTGTAGTGGTTCCTTTCTCGATCAAGGGATTATTTTTATCGAATATAACATGTACTGATTCTTCTACACATAAAGTACGATTATTATAGACTCTAAAGGATCTTCTATTTAATGAATAGCCAAGAAAAATACCTTCGTCACTTCTTGGATCAAACTTTCCAAGATTGTCCTTACCATTATTGTGAATAAAACATTTGCTTCCAAAGGGATGAAAGTAATTGATATTTGGACGTTTACCTTTCCAGAGTTCATAGGGGGTATTTTTCATAATTGGCCTTATAAGGCAACGGTTGAGGATGTGACATGCAGTACTTACGCCTTCTGCCCAGAAATGGTTTGGAAATAAATGTTCTAGTAGCATGGTTCTCGCCATGTCTTGGAGAGTTCTGTTCTTTCATTCCACAATCCCATTTTGCTGTGGTGAGCGTGGTGCAGAGAAATTGTGGGTGTATCCTTGATCGTTACAAATATTTTCAAAAGCTTGCTTTCAAATTCTCCTCCATGGTCACTCTGAATTTTTGAGATCAAATATCCCTTTTCTCTTTCAATCCTTTTGCAGAAAACTTCAAAATTTCTTAAGGCTTCATCCTTATGAGACAGGAAAATTACCCAGGTGAAACGTGAAAAATCATCAACAATAACAAAAGCATATTTCTTACCTCCTATGCTAGCAGTTCTCGTAGGTCCGAATAAATCCATATGAAGTAATTGCAAAGGTTTCGAAGTAGACACCATATATTTGTTTTTGAAAGAGTTTCTAGTTTGCTTACCTATTTGGCAAGCATCACAAATATGAGTTCTAGAAAAATTCACTTTAGGCAAGCCAATAACTAAATCATGTTTGGACAGTTTTTCAATCAAATTCATGCTCGCGTGGCCAAGTCTTCTGTGCCATAACCAGGGATCATCAGAAATAAAGGTAAAGTAGATGTGGCCATCTATATTTTCAAATCCATGAAGTATATTAACATTTCCATACCTTTTTCTAGGGAGGATTATCTTACCTGATTTGTCTTCAATAGCACATCCTATTCTTTAAACTTTACCTCATAGCCTGAGTCGCAGAGTTGACTTATACTTAGGAGATTGTAGTTTAGGCCATCAACAAGATATACTTCAGTAATGTCACAACTGTTGTTGAAGGGAATTGTTCCAATGCCAACTATTTTGCCCCTTGAATCATTTCCAAATTTTACACTTCCTTCATCGATCTTTGTAACTTCTTTGAACAGGTTTTTATCACCTATCATGTGACTGGAACACGCACTATCTAGATACCATTTTCCTTTGCAGCTTACTCTATGGTGTTCCTGCAAAACAAGATGATCACTTTCTTTTATGTACCCAAGCTTGCTTGGGTCCTGGTGAGTTAGTGTTACTAGGTTCAGGATTTTTTGGCTTCCAAACCCATCCTGACATATTACATTTTTGAAAGTGACAACCAGAGTATTTATGCCCACTTTTATTACAATAGTGACATTTAGCTCCAGACCTACTTTCAGGTCTTTCATAAGTGTTAGAACTATCCGATAAAGAATTAGCTGGTTTCTTCCCAGTTGACTTATAAGTCATCTGGTCCGACCAACTGGACAATTTGGTTCTGATTGGTTCCTTTCGAGTTGACTGTAAGTCATATGGTTTGAGCTGACAGAACTGTGACTAGTGGATTTGCGCAAGCTATTAAGCTGCATTTGCAACTCCTCAAACTCTTCTTGAAGTACTTGTTTTTCGATTTCACATACTTCATGTTTGAGTTTCTAGTCTTTGACTTCCTTAGTAAGTCTATTAAGTTCATTCATCATTCTTTGAGACTCCTTTAAGGTAGATTCAAAAATATCCTGCAATTCATTACATCTTTCACAGTCATAAGATCTTACCTCGCTAGTTTCACCTCGTGCCATAAAACAGTTTTCGTCATCTGAATCATCTTCGTCTGTCCAGCACCCTAAGGTTTTGTTCATTTCATTTTCCAGAATTGTTATAAAACAAAGATTTTCTATTTCTTCATGGTCTGATTCATCCTCATCACTCCAGCTTCCAAAAGATTTGTTCTTGTTGAAGCCTCTAGAGATCTTCCTTTTTAGTTCTGGATATTCAGCTTGAATGTGTCCAAATTTTCCACATTCATAGCATTTTTTCGTCGTTCTTGTCCTGTTCATTGTATTGCCTGGATCGCCTTGGTGGGAATCTTCCTTTCTTTATATTTTGTATCTTCTCATCAGTCCATCCATGTTTCTAGACATCATAGCAATCTCTTCTTGTAGAGCTTCAAGATTATCGATTTCATTTCCAGCCAATTCAGTAGATGCTTTGAATGCAACTATTTTCTTTTTCTCCTCTTGATTTGTCTTTTTCAGATGCGTCCTTTCGAAAGCAATGAGTTCTCCTCGTAGTTCATCATAGGATAATTTGTTTAGATCTTGAGATTCCAGTGTGATTACTTTGGTCTACCATGTGGTTGGTTGGTAAACTTCTAAGAATTTTTCTGAATTGATCACCACTGGTGTAAGGCTTGCCAAAAAATTTTAAGTCATTGATTATCTTACTAAACCTGGCAAACATTTCCTCAATAGATTCTCCTTCTTTCATTGAGAAGAGTTTGTAGTCATGAACTAGCATGTTGATGTGAGTTTCCTTTACTTTGCTGGTTCCCTCATAAGTGACCTCAACTTTGTCCCACATCTCTTTGGATGTATCACAACTTGATATTGTCTCATATTCTTCACCACTTATAGCGTTGTGAAGTAGATTCCTTGCCTTGTTGTTCACTTGTAGAGCTTCCAGTTGCTTCTTTAAGTATGAGTCTATGTCATCAGGATCAGCAAGTGGTGGAGTGCTAGCAGGTAGTGAATAATTTCCCTTTTTGATGACTCTCCATACTATAACATTGTATGCTTTGTCAAAGATTTCCATTCATATTTCCAGTGAGAGAAATGATGTCCATTGAAGTATGGTAGTATAACTTGTGAATTTCCTTCCTGAAAGAGAGCTCCTATGATAACCTGATTTGCCATGATCTTTTCTCACAAGCTGTTAAGCAAAAGATAAAATGTGAGCCTCGCTCTGATACCGATTGAAAGTACAAGAGGGGGCTGAATTGTAAATTATTTAAAATAAATCGCTTATAAGTTGACTTATAACTAGTGTAGTCCACTGGATATGTTAATTAAGAAGGTATGATAAATTAAAGTAAATTGCAAAAAATAATTGCAAGAATTAAAGACACCAGGATTTTATACTGGTTCGGATTTAATATGAATCCTAATCCAGCCCCCTTGGATTGCAAAGGAGTTCTCTTCTAGTAAATGAGTTTCTTTCGAGTATAGATGCGATGTATATCACTCAATTTCTCTAGCACTCGTTTTGATACAGTGCCTTATTAGTTGTGTACCCTCTTTCTATCCCTGACTTGTTACACAACAGATTTAAGTAAAATACTATGCTTGTTTGCAGTAGAATAAATAGAGTGTTTTGGTTTGATCAAAGTATAACTAGACTAGGGTTTATAAGGAAGTATTTATACTGTGATGAACGATAGAGGCTTGTCAACCCAAGGGTTTTGATCCTTGGAAAGAATTGATTCTTTTCAAGAATAAAGAGTGAGCCGTTAGCTACACTTGATTTTCTCTCCTTCGGCAGAGGATTGCTTTGCGAGATTTTCCTTGATTGTTGGATCTTCCAATAGCGATCGCTTCCTAGATCTTCTCGCATCTTTTATTTTTCCGTGATTCTGCCTTGATTATTCCAGCTCCGCTAATCACTGATAATCTCGTGCCTTGATTATTCCAGTTCCTTTAATCATGATAGTGCTGATTTGATGCTGATTTGATTTCCCCAGATTTACGAAGCTAATCCTGATTTGCTTATCTCATGTAGATTTATTTCTTTCCTTGTAAATCCTTATGAGTGAATTCTTCCCTTCTTCGTCATGAACCCTCCCAGTAGTTCTTCTTTACTTCTTTGAGTTCCTGCACATGTATATTAATTGCATCATTAAAACATGATCTAACAAGCATATGTAGTGGATTAGTGCTTTTGAGTCACTTCTTGAGGCTTCATTGTTGTCACTAGATTATGTTGAAACTCCATTTCACTCTTGAGATTTTTTAAATGAGGGAGTTATTTGGTTGAGATTCACATGCTTGAGCCTAATTATTAGTACCAACCAAATCCATAAGTGTTATGCTTAATTGGAGAATGTGATTTGGAAATGATAGCGATGTTAATTGTGCTTTAAATGGTAGAGCCGAATTGAATTTTTGGTTTTGATGTGCTTGAGGACAAGCAAAAGCTTAAGTTTGGGGGTCTGATAAGTTTGTATTTTACCAACTTATCTCGTCTTTAACCTTAGATTTTTGCTATGTTTGATTGATTAAATCGTGTGGTTAATGTCATTGACTTCTATTTTACAGGTTTTATGTGATTTAGAATTGAACGTGAAGAGACCAAGTGAAAACGAGCCAAAAAGGATCTAAAATGAACAATGGAAATCTGCCGAGTGAATTACCCTTTCCGAACGCGTAAGAGCGGGAAACCAAACATTCACGAATGTGAAGGAGAGATTGCAAATGCGAAGATGCAGAATACAAACCTTTTCGAACGCAAAGGTATGGTCGTGAATACAAAGAAAAAATGAGCGAAAAAATTGGGCAGTTCTGGAATTTCATGTTTTTGACCCCAAAACTATTTAATACACGACCTAGATTATTGGAAAGGGATCTTTGGCCAGTCACAAAATTATTTTGGAATCTCTTGGATAGAAAACATAAGTTTTAGAGCTAGGGTTCTTGCACACACACTTGGGTCTTGAAGATTTAAAGCTTTTGGTTAAGAATTTCTTATCCATTTATGTTCATTATTTATTTCCTTGCTTTGTATAGAATATTTAAGTGTGTAGTATTTTTTTACTTGAATCTTGTTTATGGTAATACTCCTATTTGAAGTATGAATTAAATATCTTGTTGTGCTTATGTATTGAATATTTTTTATTTATTAAAGTGAGTTATTGTTTCTTTAATTATCCTTGTTTTTTAATGTTTCCAAAGGGATTAACTAACCCTAACAATTCCCCATTTACTTCGAATTAATTTTGAGAAAGATGGGGGTTGAGAAGAACTAATTAACAAGAACTTGAGGCTTTAATCCTCACTTTATAGATTCTACATAGGGATAGGATTTAACTAATTGTATCCATATTCAGGTGTGCTTATTCTCTTAATTGCTTTAAGGATAATTCAATTGGAAATCTTGTTATTCTTTGGAAGAAGCTAATATAGAATTATTACCCAAGGCTAATTAACATAAACTCGCTCATATTTGTAAAATCGTGAAATACATTAGATCGTTGCTTGAATGTAATTCCCATTGTATCTATAATTGTAGCCACTGATCATTTTACTTGCTTTCTAGGTTAGTATTCATATTATGGGATTCGACCCCAACTCATAATTGGGCATATTGTATTGCATGCGACTGTGTCCATTTACTTTTTAGTAGTGGATTTGGACTTTATCAGCCTCACTCAGTCATCAATCTCTCAATCTCTCGGGCTCACAAATATTATTGCAAACAACCCAAACAATGATAATATGATGTATCAATAAATGGTAACGGAGATTGAGATATGATATGCAAATGATAGATGTGACTGAGTACATAATTGCAAATTAAGCAAGTAATCGACAGCAATACGACCTCTGTGGGTGCCAATAGTACTAGTATATAGCCTAAGCATGATTTCTAATATGAATCACAACTCAATTTCATCTAACGCATTAAGAGTACACGAATAATACTCAGATTAGATACTACACAATTCAATGAAATCGACTAAGTTAAAATTTCTACAGTGCATGCCCATCACCTCAACCCCAATTACATAACACGCAATTAAGGGATTCATACCCTTAGAACAAGGTTTAGAAGTGTTACGTACCTCAAATTGTGCAAATCTCTACTCCAATAAGCCCTTGCCTCGCGAGTAAGCCTCTGAACACCTCGAATCTTGGAAAAAACCATTTGATACAATCAACACAAGCTATACGAATCAATTTCATATGATAAAGCTAAATTTTCTTTAACAAAAGTAAAAAAAATCAACTCAAAAAGTCAACCTTGAGCCCACATCTTAGAATCCGAAAAAATTGACAAAATGCGAACACTTATTCAAGCTCGAGTCTAACCATACCAAAATTACTTAATTTCGATCACAACTCGACCTTCAAATCCTCATATTAAAGCCTATGAAATTTCTATAATTTTTTCCAATTTTTCAGACCGAAAACACTAATTAAATGGTAAAAAAAATGATAGATTAATGTATAGCAACCAAATATGAGTTAGAATCACTTACCCCCAATGAACTCCTTGAAACCTCCCATCAAGAATCACCCAACTCCGAGGTCTCTAGCTCAAAATATGAAAAATGGGTTTAAACCCTCGATTTTCATATTTAACACTGCTGCCCAGATACGCTTCTTTGCGAATGCGAGGCACTTTCCGCATTCGCAAATCACGTATCCTCCACTGCCTAAAGTTTCTCTTACGCGAACACAAGTGCTCAGTCGTGAATGCGATGACCAAAAGACCCCATACTTCATGAACACGAATCCTGAATCGCAAAGGCATAGGTTTAATGCATGAAGTTCCCTTGCCTGCCTCTCTTCTTCGTGAACGCGTCTCCCTACTCGCGATCGCGATGCACAGCCTCACCAAGCCTTCACGAACGCATCCCACTACTCATAAATGTAAAGGGGAAACTTCACTAACCTCCTATATACCCTTTGTGAATGCGACACCCCTCTCGCGCACGCATATAAGGAAACCAGACACTAGAAATTTGCAGCTCTACAATGCCAAATTCAATCTGCAATCAACCGAAACTCACCTGAGGCCCCATAAACTCAACTAAACATATTAACAAGTCCTAAAACATCTTACGAAGTCACTCGGAACCTCAAATCACATAAAACAATACTAAAATCACGAATCGCACATTTATTCAAGCCTAATAAATTTATGAACTTCTAACTTCCAAAAATAATGCCGAAACATACCGAGAAAACTCCAATTGACCTCAAATTTTTTACACAATGAGTTATAAGTTATACAATGGAGCTATTATAACTTTCAAACCCAAAATCCAAGCCTGGTAACCACAAAGCCGACTCTCGATCAAACCTCTCAATTGCCCAAACTTCAACTTTTTAAATTTTCACCAATTCAAGACAAAATCATCTACGCACCTCCAAATAAATATCCGGACGTACTTCTAAATCCAAAATCACCCTACGGAGCTATCAACACTAACAAAACTCTGTTCCCGAGTCAATTACACATAAGTCAATATCCGATCAATTCTTTCAACTTAGGGACAAAGTGTCACAATTCATTTCGAAACATCACCGAAACCAGAAAACTACCTCGGCAAGTTACCTAATAGCCAATAACACAGAATATGCAATAAATGGGGGAATGTGGCTATAATACTCAAAAAGACTGGTCAGGTCGTTACACATTTATCATCTCCTTTAACGTTATATTGTTTCTTTCCGCAATTCCATTATATTTTTGCGAGTAACAGACAGTTATTTGGTCAACAATGCCATATTCCAAATATATTTCTTCAAGAGATTCATATTCACCACTCTTTGTTACTTTGTAGAGCCAATAGCAAGAACTTTTTTATTTGTGTCATAAAACAATCAAAATTAATAATCAATAAATTTTTTAACCTTCAACCCTATGTGACACTACTCGAAAAAATAAATGTTGAAGGTTTTAATCTTCAAACTGAATAATATCTAATACAATCAGACTTCACAAACAGTGATGTTTTTAACCTTCAAACTGAATAATATCTGACACAATCAGACTTACCAAATGGTAAAGTTTTTATCTTCAATCCGAATAATATCTGACACAATCAAACTTAACAAATGGTAAAAATTTTATTCTTCAAACCGAATAATAAATCAGAATAGAAAGCACTAAGATTCTAATCTCCAAAACGAATAGAAAGTCACTTAGAATTTGATCTCCATCAAATGAGTAAAAAGTCACAAAGACTTAAATCTCACAACGAGTAGAAAATCACGCAAATTTTAATATCAAAGCATGAGTAAAAAATAAAGAAGATGTTAATCTCCATAACGGCAGTACAAAATCATGATGATTTCAACTTTTCTTTTAAATGTCTTTCCAATGATCTCAAGAATACTTTCAAGTATTTAATGTAAGCCTTACTTCCTTGAAGATATCATGCATGCTACCATATTATATACAAACTACTAATAATTTTTCATTTGGTCAAAGAAACAACAAAATTAATCGTAAATATATGTTATCCCTGCGCATGCTATATTTTAATTATGTAATATGAGATCATCACAGAATAACTATTTACCCTAATAGTGTAGAAATAAAATTTCATAAATCACATATGACAAAGCATTTAATTAAAAAAATAGAATTAAGAAAGTATAACCCAAAGTTTGTGTACCATCCCGTATATTCGGACTAGGTGTGGATACATTAAATGGATATTAATTTGACATTTTAGACGTATGAAGTCTTAGAGGGATGATTGTTGGTGAAAATAGTTTCAGAATCAAGATAGGGAGTGAGGTTCATAAGATTCGACAAAATCGACTAAGTTTACAAAAGGTTCATCTTTCAGCAGATGTTAGTGAAAATATATAGGGAATTTGGGAAAACTCAAAAGATGATGGTTGTAGGCCTTTGAAATAGCTTTCCAACTATATATTATAGAACCCTAACGTATCTCTGTGAAAAAACATACGTGTGTTTTAGAGTACAGTGTACAATATGCACGACCGCGTACATATGGTAGTGTTACTGCCTTTTTGCGCGGTCGGGCATGCATTTGCGGGGGTGCACTTGGGGGGTTATTTTAAAGCCCTACTTCATCCCCCACAGCCCCAAAATATAAAAACTTGCTCTAGAAAGGGGAGCTCTAAAAAACCTAACTCCTTAAGGGTACTTCCACCATCCAAGGTAAGTTCTAATGGTGATTCTAAGTTAATTTTAATTTTCCAACATCTTATTAACATAGGTAAACCCTCCATATCATTAGATATTCGATTGGGATATTTTTGTTGATAGAAGAAACCCTAGAACTCGAATTCAAGGGGATTGAACTTCAAAGAGGTAATGTCTTAACCCTCTAATTGATTCTAGCATTGGATTAATGATTATAGACTCAAGTTCATGAGATATGAGTTTATGAGTTTGATAGAAAACATGAAAGGTTATAGGTTTGGGTTGTTTATTGTTGATTTTTTGTTAAGGGTGTTGTTTACCTTATGGGTGATAAAGAATGATGTTGATTATAACCATTTGAGACTTTAAAATTTATCTAGAAGCAAGAGAATGTGCTATTAGGTATAGAGAAAACATTAATAAGGACTATGAATCTTTATTGTCATGAAGTATTTGATACAATGCTTAAGTGACAAAATATGAGTATCATAACTAATATGGAATCCCTTTTACTTGTATTGTTATAGATTAAAGTTGAAAGGGTTGACAAACATTGCATTATGCTCGAGAGCAGGAAGTTAAGGTATGTGAGGCTAACTCTTAATGTTTGGAAATGTTAATGATTCTCCCTACACTACGTTTCTTTTACCACATTATTAATTGCCTCAGAAATATATTTAAACCTAATTCCTTGAATAGTTGTAGAACTTTTATTCTCTAGCTTCATAACTCGTTCATGACTGTCATTCTGAATGTTATGAAATCAGTGCGTAATAAATATAGACTTGGGTTTGATACCCATGACTGTTAGTCTAGAGTACTCAGCATGTCATAAACAGTTGAAGTTTCAATTCATAATCAGTTCATGAATACATGTCTCGGTCTAGCTCTATACAACATTCAAGTATTATGTAACTCAGTATGGTTCAGTATTTCAGCATCATGTATTTCAGTATGATTCTCAGTTCCTAAATGTTGAACACCTATATTTGGACCTGAGGCCGTTGTTTATATGCTTTATGCATACTTGGGCATGAGGTCGTAGTTTATTCTTTATGCTTGTTTGGGTCTGAGGTCGTAGTTTATGCTTTATGTTTTTTTGGGCCTGAGCCTGTATTTATGTATATGTAAACGTGGGCCTGAGTGTTACACCCAACAGTTTTACATTATGGTGATGTCACATTTCGCAGTATTAAGTTACAACGACGTCGCACCATGAAGTATTGTACGTTAAAATTTTTTTTTCAGTTAACCGATGTAGACTCGGGGATAAAATCATATTGACGTTAAGGTATTTACGCTATTTATAAAAAGCGATAAATAAGTGTTATGAAGGATATAGGGGTACACGGATTAAAGAAAACGAGTTTCGTTGAAAGTGTCCAATTTGGAATAAAATACGGGTCGATCGATAATACCCGATACTTATGAATTAGTACCATGCAAGGTACCATATGACCTCGGTAGTATAATATATAAAGTATATATGAAGTATTTTAAAAATAAATAAAATTCTAATTAATTTGTTATAATTTTTAAATTATGCGGGTAATGAATTAATTATCAGGTAATGAAACATACCCGGTTAACTAATAAGTGGATAAAAAAAATTAATAAATCATCTCACCCCACCCCACGTGGTAAGAAGCCACAAGATTTGAAAAATGACTAAGTATACTAGTTTGCCAAATGGCTAACTATGAAGATGAGAAGTAACTATGAAGATGACAAGATATGACTTACATTTAAGTCTTATCTTAAAACTTAGTAACCAAATTCAATAGAAAGAAACACATATTCTGTCTTTGGCTAAGAGACCAAAGACATTAGGAACAAACAGAAGCTTTAACTAAGCTTCAATTCATTCCTTGAATTGAGATAAAAAACGTTGGAAACAGAAGCTTCAAAAAAAACGTTCGATCAAGCTTACAATTTAAATCCATTCTCTAGTTCAAAAAAACGTTCAAGCAGAACAAGTTCATACCAATTTCAAGAAAATCCAGTATAAATTTCGCAGAAGCAGATTCGTTTAAATAATTCTAGGAACAGGTATGTTAAGGTTATTCTTTCTTTCTTTTGGCATGGTCCAAATTATACTGAAGAAACGAGCAAATACACAGTTTCTATTAATTATTCTATTCATAGAAATAGTATGGGTGTCTATATTCTTGATTCCCCATGAGAATTATTATTATCTTCTGTTCATGGGTTTCAGAATAATACGTAGTTGAGAAAAGTTGATCCGGAAGGAATATCGAGATTATTATATATTTTTCATGCATTTCACTCATTTATACATGTGCATTGATCCATGACCAAATGGCATTATATACGCATCTATATATATATATATATGTATATGGGATATGAGAAAAGGTTACGGCATTATATACGCACCACCACCTGATCAGCTGGTATATGATGATGATATTGCCCACAGTGGCTTAAATATGATTCAAACGGCGTTATATACACGTATATATGTATGTATTCAAACGACGTTATATACGCGTATATATGTATGTATTTAAACGGCGTTATATACGCGTATATATGTGTGTATATATATGTATATGGAATATGAGAAAGGTTATGGCGTTATATACTTTCACGACCCATTTTTCCAAACCCGGTCGTGATGGCGCCTCTCGTGAAGACAAGGCCAGCCAGACCATCTCAGAACACCACTTAAAGCAGTTATATAACAATTCAAATATGAATTAATCAATATAAATACGATCCAATACAGCCTGACCGGGGTGTCACAAGTCACGAGCATCTAAGAGGGTCTTTATTACAATTTTAAAGTCTATAATACCTAGAGTAAAATCTGGAAAATAAGAAGAAGAAGAATCTCGGTGCCGCGAACGCCGGCGGTCACCTTGCTTAGCTACGATAGCAATACCTTCAAT
>MU758678.1:0-10599 GCA_026770625.1 Nicotiana glauca
CCACACCACTGCCCCTTCTCCGACCAGCAACCAAACGACCAGCACCTCCATTCCCCGCCAACGTCCAAACGACCCCATTGTCCAGCGAAACAAACCTCCCTCGACCAAGAACCAGCTCCACCATCGACCCTCCATGGCTGCCCTCTTCCGTCTTCATCACTCAGACGACCAGCCAACAACAGCCTCACCTTCGTCGTCCAAACGACCCTACTGTCCATGAATACCTTTACGTCGTCGTACCACCGGAAAAACCAGTCGACCACCCCCTGAACACCAGCGATGTCGAGCAACCTTGCCACCCCACCAATGACCAAACAGCCCTACAAACCACCAGTCGTCGCACCAGCACACCAAGTCCAGTCACGTTCAGTTTTGTTCGTCGTCAACAACCCAACGTCGTCAGTCATCATCTTCCGTTGTTCGTTGTTCGTCATTTGTTTAAAACGATCGCTGGCCGGACAGATTTTATTTACGTCGAAGTTGAAGTCTTCGTCCGAATATTCTGGTTCCATGTTGATGATTACGTTTAAAGTCGTTTAAAGTTTGCTTCATTTTTGTTTAATCGGGAGGTTTCTTCAGGTTCGTCCTTCATCTTTTTCGTTTTGTTAGTATGATTCTGTTTTAATAGTTGTGAAAAAATATTTAGAGTTTATAGCTTGTGTGGTCATTTTTGTGTTCATTGTCCTACCATGCTTTAGCTTCATTTTTGTTGTCTCTTGTTAGATCATTGAATCCTTCATTTTGATTGTGTTACTGTTGGATTTAATTTGGAGTTCAATTGATGATTGATTTTTAGTGATTTGAATCTACTTATTATTCTGTTAAGTTTATCTTTAATGTGAATCTGACTTGGTTGAAGTGATTNGGTGATTTGGTGTTTAATTAGGAATTAATTTTGGTCAGTTATAATTTTGTTACAGATTGAAGTTTTGGGGGTATAACAGTAATTTCAGTAGTTTTAGGGGTAATACGGGAATTAACCAATTACAGATTTATTTAATTTAAGTGATCTGTCCACTAAGCTCTAATAATAGTAAAATATTATAGTGGGGAACAAGACATATGGTAGTGAAAATTTAATATATTTGTCTAATGATTGTGGGGAACAAGACATATGGTAGTGGGAATTTAATATATTTATTTAATAATTGTGGGGAACAAGGCATGATGGTAGGGTAGAAATTGCATTAGTGGATTAATTCAAATGCATTAGAGTAGTGGGGTAATTAAAAATAAAAGGATAATTTGTTAGTGGCAAATGCACTAATTATGTGCCAATTTAGAGGCTGAAAATCTAGCATTAAGACAGATGGGGGAAAACGGAAAAAAAGAGATCTGAAAAATTCAAAGTGTTAAATCAGTTACCAATTAATTGTTCATTCTGATTCCTACGGATTTTAAAGTTCAAATTCAGGATATTTTGAATACTATTTTAATTGATTCTAATATACTAGAGTGCTCTAGTGTGTATTTTCAAGTATATCTAGATATATTCCAAGAGTGTTTAGTGGATTTCTACTAATCCTGTTGATTTCAAATACTTCCTGGCCATTGATTGGATTTCTGGGCTGTTTGATTTATCATTGTTTGTTATTCAACATTGCTGAACGTCACTTGTCATTGCTGTTCTCTGCTACTGATTTACTGTTCTTCACCTTCTTCTTCTGTTCTATTATCAGGTACACTTTCGAATCACTATGAAGTAGCTGTTAAAAGTGAAAAGAAATGCTCAAGTAGTCGAGTATTTAAGTTGTATCTGTAGTTTAATAGTAAAATGATAGGTAGTTGTATAATCTATCTTTGTAATTTAATGAAAACATGGACTGTGGAATTTATGCTTGACTAGAATTGTTTTCTTTTGTTCGCAAACTGCAATTTATAAATTATTAGTAGTGTCAAATGCATGATAATTAGAATTCTATTTCGTCTTAAAAAAAAGTATTGAGTTGTGGGAATTGAATAAGTTTAGGTAATCACAGTTGGAGACGGCATTAGTCTGAAACAGTAGGTTAATCGCGAATATGTAGCTAAGGCATGAGTTTGAACTAATTTTTGTGAATTAGGCATTATGGTTTGATTTAGGCAATTTTTATTTGTTTAAAAGGGGGCTTAGTTGGATCAAGAGGGTAAGTGTCGGATAGGTCTAGTTTTTGCCAATTTTAGATGGAAATAAAAAATGGTTAGTAATTTCATAGAATCCGTAGGCTCACTATACTTGAAGTTAAGATCGTAGTACTAATCGTTAAAGTCATTAATCTAATAGGCATGAGTTGAGTTCAAGCAAGATAAGTTATTGATTAAGTTTAACAAATTTTCGCAAGCATTAGTAATCAAGGTTGCTTTTGATTTCAATTAATTGTAAACAAAGAACTCCAACGATTCAATGTGGGTTAAATTAGTTATAGGATAATTAGTTTCCTTTTGACAATATTGTTTGTCAATTCCGTATTTTATTTGTACTTTCAATTTTATTAACATTCCATTTCGTTAACATTTGGTAACTAATAAATGATGGCCTTTTCAAGCATGTAATAAATCAGGATTTTTTTTTCTTTCATTTTAAAATAAAAAATAGAGAAAAATGTAGTCGCTTTAGGTTTATCCTTTTAAAATAAATGAGGTGTGCCTTGCCAAAATAAAATGCATAAATCGCGGGGTCCTCAATAAACGGTTATAATAAAATACTTAGAATTCGGGTGAACCGTTTAGCGAATTTCACGGTTTTCTTCAAAGATAATAAACGTGTAGTTGATTTAGGCACATATTTTAATAATATTACCTCCCTAAACTCGGGTGCACATTTATGTGACTCAAATCCAAATCTCAACGGAGTCAAAATGTGTCAAAAACCACGGGTGCACTGGTGTGACGTGGTTTGAGATACATTTTCACAACGTTGCAATTCTTTGTTAAAATAATAATAATAGTAATAATAATAAAAGCGGTAAAGAATTTTTATCTTGCATATAAGTTTGATATTTGTAAAAATCAAATAATTTAGCCAAATATGACAATTGAGCGACCGTGCTAGAACCACGGAACTCGGGAATGCCTAACACCTTCTCCCGGGTTAACAGAATTCCTTATCCGGATTTTTGGTTCGTAGATTGTAATACGGAGTCAACTTTTTCCTCGATTCGGGATTCAAACCGGTGACTATGGACACCATTAATCTCTCAAGTGTCAATTCCATTTTCTCAATAATTAAATCCTGTTTCGGTTGTCCTTTAATTGGAAAAACTCCCTCTACCACACCCTTCGCGGGATGCGGTAGCGCCGAAAGGAGGTGTGACATGGGGTTCCAGTGTCTATTATCTCATATAGGGGTACTCAGTTCACTTCTCAGTTCTGTAGGACATTTCAACGAGAGTTGGGTACGCAGGTAGAGTTGAGCACAACATTCCATCCTCAGACGAACGGGGCAGTCCGAGCGCACTATTCAGATATTGGAGGACATGTTGCGTGCCTGTGTTATTGATTTTGGGTGTTTTTGGGATGAGTTTTTTCCGCTTGTAGAGTTTGCCTACAACAACAGTTATCAGTCGAGCATTCAGATGGCTCTGTATGAGCCGTTGTATGGGAGGAGGTGTAGATCTCATGTTGGATGGTTCGAGCCCGGAGAGGCTAGGGTATTGGGGACAGAGATGGTTCAGGATGCCTTAGAGAAAGTGAAGCTGATTCAGGAGAGGCTTCGTACGGCACAGTCACGTCAGAATAGTTATGCGGACCGGAAGGTTCGGAATGTGTCCTATATGGTGGGAGAGAAGGTCTTGCTGAAGGTTTTGCCCATGAAGGGTGTTATGCGGTTTGGGAAGAAAGGGAAGCTGAGTCCGCGGTTCATTGGGCCTTTTGAGGTACTTAGGAGGATTGGGGAGGTGACCGTATGAGCTTGCTTTTCCACCCAGCTTGTCGAGCGTGCATCCGTTATTTCATATATCTATGCTCCGAAAGTATGTTGGGGACCCGTCTCATGTATTGGACTTCAGCACTATTTAGTTGGATGATAATTTGACCTATGATGTGGAGCCAGTGGCTATCTTGGGTCATCAGGTTCGAAAGTTGAGATCAAAGAATATAGCTTCAGTAAAGGTGCAGTGGAGAGGTCGGCCCGTGGAGGAGGCTACTTAGGAGACCGAGCGGGAGATGCGGAGCAGATATCCTTACCTGTTTATGGCTCCAGGTATGTTTCTTGACCCACTCGAGGATGAGCGTTTGTTTTAGTTGGGGAGGGTGTGACGACCCGGCCCGTCATCATGTGAGTTATAGCCCCATTTCCCCCACCTTATGTTTCTCTATGCTTCATTATCGGTATTTGAGGTGATCGAGTTAAATTGGATTGGTTTTAGATGGAAATAGATACTTAGTCTCTTTAAGGAAGGCTTGTTTTGGTAAAGTCAACCGGATGTTGACCTATGAGTTAGAGGGCTAGGATGTGACTTCTGGCATTTCAGTTAGCTTCGGGGGAAGATTTTTAACGTAGGAGTGTGATCGGAAATTGATTTTTAGAGGTCCGGTGTAGAATTAGATTTGAATTGGCGAAGTTATTATTTTGGCAAATTCCAGTTGGTAGGTGAGATTTTGATCCGGGGGTCGGAATGGAATTCCGAGAATTGCAGTAGCTTCGTTAGGTGATTTTTGATGTGTGTTCAAAATTTTAGGTTATTCGGAGGTGTTTTGGTCGGATTTTTATCAAATGCGTAATTCGGAAGTTTTGGAAGAACTTAGGCTTGAATCCGATGTAATTTGATGGTTTTGGTGTTATTTGTAGTGTTTTGATGATTGGATCAAGTTTGAATGATGTTTTAGGATGGGTTGGCACTTTTGGTTGAGGTCCCGGGGGCCTCGGGGTGATTTCGGATGGCTAACGGGATGAAATTTAGAGTTTAGAGATTGCAGATCATAGCTGGTATCTGGTATTTCCGCATCTGCAAAAGGGAACCGCATATGCGGTTGTGCAGATGCGGAGGAAAAGGTCGCAGGTGCGGTGGTGGTCCTGGAAGGAAAGAACCGCGGATGCGGAGGGGAACTCGCATCTGCGAGGCCGCAGATGCGGATGGTGAGTCGCAGAAGCGAAGGGGTCATGGTCAAGTGTTTCCGCAGAAGCGGAAGTTTGACAGCACATGCGGTGTCCGCAGGTGCAAAAGATGACCGCAGAAGCAGTCTATTCTTTTAAGTGAAGGATCCGCAGAAGCGGTAGCGCGGATGCGGAAATAGGGACCGCAGAAGCGGAAATCCCTGTTATCAGAAGGGTTTTTAATGTTCATTTTGTTCCGCGAAGCTTAGTCTATTTCCACCATTTTTAAACAAGCTTGAGAGGTCTTGGACGGAATTGAAGGGGGATTTCGACTAGGTGTGATTGGAGGTAAGTTCCTCGGCCTAAATACATGAAATTATGATAGATTTAACATGGAAATTGGTTGAAATTCATCAAAAGAGGGTAAAACTAGGGCGTAGGAATTTGGTGATTTAAAAATGGAATTTGAAGGGTCAAATGGACTCCGATTTTGGTAAATTTGATATGTATAGACTCGTGGCGAGATAAGGAATCCGGTGATGTGAATTTTCTAATTTTTTGAGAAGTGGGCCCGGGGCTCGGATTTTGCTAAATTCGTGATTTTTGATATTTTTTGAGTCTTTTCGATTGGGTTGTATTCCATTAGCCTATTGTAATGTATTCCTTGTGGTTTTGATCAGATTCAACGCTCGAGGAGATTGATTTGCGAGGCAAGGGCATAGCGAGCTAGGATTTTGGCCTGCTTGAGGTGAGTAATAGTTATAAATGATGTTCTGAGAGTTTGAAACCCCGGATTTGCACAACGTGGTGCTATGTTGAGATGAGACACACGTTGCATGATGAGCCTCGGGTCTGGTATTGCTGGGGATTCGGACTTGGTCCATCCCGATTGATGATTCTACTATATTTTGACTGATACTTAATTAATATCATTGTATTCTAGGCTAGTTGCTATGTTTGGGGCCTTGTGCCGATCTGTAGAACCCTTAGGGGTATTTGTACTGGTTGACCTCACTTTACTTGTTGAAATCATACCCTCAGTCATGTTCTTAACTGATAAATATAATATGAACCAGCTTTAGAAATTGGTAAATCCTAATGAGAATAACTTGTAGGTTGGGAACACTGTCTTACTTTAGTGTGCCCGAGAGGCCAAGTCTATATTGACTGAGAGGGATAGTGAGGGTATTTGATATATCTCGAATCGGGCTGCACGCTGCAGCAGTATATATACATATATGGATCGGACTGCACGTCGCAGTAGTATATCATACGGATCGGACCGCATGCCGCAGTAGTATATTATATGGATCAGACTGCGTGTCGCAGTAGTATAGCGCTTGGGCTGTAGGAGCCCTCCCCCCCAAAGTCTGCACACTCCCAGTGAGCGCAGTCCACTATTATTATTGGATCGGACTGCACGCCGCAGCAGTATATATATATATATATATATATATATATATATGGATCTGGCTGCACGCCGTAGTAGTATACTGTACGGATCGGGCTGCACGCCGCAGCGGTGTAATCAAACTATCGGTCATTATGAGGAGTAAATGAGTTGTGTACTGGGTTAAGGGATATTCACCTGACTTCCCTCATTTAGCTACTGTTTAATGTACTTACTGTTGTTATATAGAACTGCATAGTGTTTTTACGAGTTTTCTTTCCGTCAGTCATTATTTATTGTTATTACTCACTGAGTTGGAGTATTCACTTTACTCCCTGCACCATGTGTGCAAATACAGGTATCCCGGAGGCATAGTTTGAGCTTTCTGCTACTGTCTAGGTCACCGAAGTTATTGAGGTAACTGCATGGCCTCCGTAGGACCCGATTTCTCCCCTTATCCCCTTTACTTTCCGCATTCATGGCTACTCTATACATAGACTGCTACTCAGATTTGTATTAGAGGCTCTCGACTCATGACACTAGATAGGTGGGATTTGTATTGCCATTTTTCTTGGTTTCCGCACATCTTATCTTCTGTTTCAGAGTTAAAATCATGTTTATTTGGTATTTAATCCTGTTAATTAGTAATAAAATTCTATAAATAGATTGAGAGTGTTGGATTTGGTCGGGCTTGCCTAGCATTGTGTTGGGAGACATCACGATCGAGGTTGGGGTCGTGACAGTTGTATAATAGAATATTATTTTCCTAATTTAGTTGTTGCAACTTTGTAGTTGAATGATAATCATCTACTTCTTTTGAAATAAATATATCAGTTTATTGTTTATAGTTCTGTAGTTGTATATGCTCATCATTTTCATGAAATACATTCAAGTTTTATGTTATAACCGTATATAACTGTCATATGTATTCAGATTAAACAACAAACATAACAAATAGATACTACAATTATTTAAATAAATTATCCACCTGTTGTCTCATTACCATTTCCAACTTATTAGCAAACAACAATTTCACTACAAATAAACTACTTTTTACCTACAATCTGAAAATGCATTACACTACAATTACATTTTCTAATGCGAACAACTATGTAGAAAATAACAACTACATTTTCTATGTTAATTATGTGTATAAATTGTAGTTGCTATTATCTACAACTTTATAAATATAGTTATTTTGTAGTTTTCAACACAAATCAACGTCTATTGAAGCTATGTACTATGGCAGTATTATTTGAAGAGAAGAGAAGAGAAGATAGAGAAAAACAAAAGAGTAACGACCTTAGATATAATGTTCCGAAATGTACACATCCAAAATTCTAGGTATTATGAAGAAAACTTGTGGATAATATATTTCTATGATTGTAGTATCTATTTATTCTGTTTGTTATTTACTCTAACTACATATGTCATTTATATACGATTATTACCTAGAATTTGAAGGTATTTCATAAAAATGATGAACATATACAACTACAAAATTAAACACAATAAGCTGATACAGTTATATACGGTTATTACCTAGAACTTGAAGGCTTTTCATAAAAATGATGAACATATACAACTACAAAATTAAATATAATAAGCTAATAGATTGTTCCCAAAAAAGTAGATCCTTATTCTTTAACTACAAATTTGCAGCAACTAAATTAGATAAATAGTAGACTATTTCTTCTTTCTATGCAATCTAGTCTTCTCATTCAAAGCGGGAGCATCCTTCCTCCTTGCTAGCCTGCCTGTAACCTCACTTATGTGGTACAAAATAATGTCCATTCTGCACAAAATAAAAATTATTTCACATTAGTATAAAAAATAAACATTAATCTACATAATTCTTCACAAAAAAAACAGTAAGAACTACATAATGACTACAAAATAACAAGATTTGTAAAAATGTAGAAAATCGCAACTACAATTAATCTACAAAATTAAGACAACTAATCGACATGACTACAAAATAACTACATTTATAAGCTGTAGATAATAGCAACTACAATTTATACACATAATTAACACAGGTAATCTACGTGACTACAAAATAACTACAAATATAAACTGTAGATAATATCAACTATAATTAATCAACAAAATTAAGACTACTAAACTACAATTTAACAACCAATTAAAATATAGGTTTTTACACCTAGTAACTACATTTATAAGTTGTAGATAATAGCAACTATAATTTATATACATAATTAACACAACTAATAAAACCACTAGTAATTAAAAAAGGATGGCAAAGAAGACGGGTTGTAAATTGAAGACAAACTAATAGAGTTCCGCTGAATATCAGTTTTGCGCCTCATAGGACTCCAAAATACATCTCCCAATCTCAACTCTAGCTGCACCTGTACTTCTGGAATTTCATATCTCTTTTCTTACCAAAATACAGCTATTTTCAACTATTTTCATTCGTCAACTTCAAGCATCACATTCAAAAACTTCAATTTGACAGCTGCTTGCAATTAAATACGCATATCATGGCTAACGTGAAATTAAGAGGACAGTAAAAACAAACACAAACAAGAACTACAAGATGAGAAAGAGAAATGCCATGTTTGCAAACTGAATTTGCAATTGAAAGAGCAATGTCGTGTAATTCCATATTGCTTACTACAATTTCTTTCTTGAATTGTAGTAATCAAGACCCACTTTTACTTTTCCATAATTAAAGCATACCCCACTATATCATGTTTCCACTTTAACTCACACAAAAGCTACACCAACTACCCCATATTTCCACTTTAAACAACACAAAAGCTACAAATATTCCTTCCTTTTGGTGGTGATTGGTGGGTGGGGCTAATATTTTACAAGAACTAGAAAAAAATTATGGACATTGGCATTAATATAGGTAGTATCAATATTTTTGTTAATATAGTATGCAATTTGGTATAGGAATGAAAATCTCTCTTTTTACATTATATTTGGCTTTAGCCTAGAAGATCAATATACAAATAAATAAACTCGCTAAATCGGTAGTGGGCCTGTATCATGGGCCGTAGTAAACTGAAGTCTAACGGTTAGATTTATCTCGTCCACATGGTAAGTCAATTTTTTACCAATATATTAAGTGATATTTGGAAGACTATATATATAACAACAACAACAACCCAGTATAATCCCACTTAGTGGGGTCTGAGAAGGGTAGTGTGTACGCAGACCTTACCCATACCCTAGGGTAGAGAGGCTATTTCCAAATAGACCCTTGGCATCCTTCCCTCCAAGAACTTCCCACCTTGCTCTTGGGAGACTCAAATTCAGAACATTTTGGTTGGAAGTGGGGGTTTTTTACCATCAGAGCAACCCCTCTTGTCAAATTTTATTTATTTACGATTGACTACTTCTTAAAATGGGTTGAACCGCAGGCCTTCAAGAAGATAAGGGAAAAAGAAGTCATCGACTTCATATGGGACTACATTATATATCGGTTTGGGATACCCACCGAAATAGAATATGACAATTGGAAATAGTTCATCGACACGAAAGTAACAAACTTCCTCGAATACCATAAAATCAAAAGGATTCTATGAGCGCCTTACCACCCAAATGCAAATGGTCAGGCTGAGTCCACAAACAAAACCATCATTCTAAAGGATTCTATTAGCTGATGCAAAGGGAAAATGGAGAGAAGTATTGCCCGAGGTATTATGGGCATATCGAACGACGTCAAAGTCGAGCACGGGGGAGAACCCGTTTTCTTTGGTGTACGGGTCCGAAGCATTGATCCTAGGCAAAGTCGGGGAACCTAGCGTCAGAGGGAAAAGTTTATAGCCATTAAGAGGCCGAATTGACCCCACCTAAAGAGCCTAAGGGCCAACTTAAAAGAGCCCAAGAGTCAACCTAAAAGAGCCCAAGGGCCAACCTAAAAGACCTTTAAAAAAAAAGAGTAATGGTGTATGAAAATAGTGGTGTGAAAGAAAAAGCATATGACTTTTCTTGCGACAAAAAAAAAAGAATAATGCTGTATGAGAAAAGTAAGTGTGAAAGAAAGCATATGATTTTCCTCCAAAAAAAAAAAACGGATAAGGTCCAAATATGCCCGTGAACTATGCGAAATAGGACAAATATGCCCGTCGTTTATAGTTCGGCCCAAATATGCCCATTCCGTCCAATAGTTGGGGCATATATGCCCAAACCGTCCAATAGTTGAGCAAATATGCCCTTTTTT
>MU758678.1:11976-125094 GCA_026770625.1 Nicotiana glauca
TTTTTTTTCCAGTTTTTACAAAAATATTGCTTTAGAAAATTGCTTTTTAGATTTTATTTTTGTTTTTACAAAAATATTGTTTTAGAAAATATTTTTCAGTTATTTTGTAAAAACTGAAAAAAAAATATTTCCATTTTTTTTCTTCAGTTTTTAGTAAAAAAAAAATTTGTAGAAAAATTGCTTTAGAAAAAAAAATTGATTTTAATTAATTAAAAAAAGAAAAGAAAAAAAAATCAGATTTCCGTCAAATAAGGGCATATATGTCCCAACTATTGGACGGAATGGGCATATTTGGGCCGAACTATAAACGACGGGCATATTTGTCCTATTTCGCATAGTTCACGGGCATATTTGGACCTTATCCGAAAAAAAAAGGTAATTCTACCTGTTAAAGAATCTTTTTTCGAGAATTTGAACTCAGTAACTTATTCAAGGTTAAGTGGGACAAGTCATAATAAATTAGTTATGTGGACTTAAATAAAGAAGCATATTATTGCTACATAGCAATTTGGAATTAAATTGTAATGAGCTTATTTATCATTCAAGAGAATGCGATACACCTCAACATGATATTTGTACCATTACATTTATATTAGTATCAATTTTAATTACTTTTTTTTCGTCACCATTTTAATTACTTCGCTTTCTAATTTTGTGGTTGTCTTGTCTTAAACAAAACCAGCCACATTTTCTGTCTAAGCGGTTCCTTTAGTAAACTTTTCCAGATAACTGCTTATATTTAGGTAATAGTATACCACGAAAATGGCCAAATAATATGATTATGAAAACTCCAGGAGGAGAAAAAAGATCCAACAAACAGAAAAATGCAGAGATAAACATTGATAAAAATTGACCCAATTATATTATAAAGTAAAAGCAGCTGCGGGCTACATCATTTGTAGCCACTTCAAGCTCTATTACAGATAGCCTTTCGCTCTCTCTTTAACCAACAACCATACTGCATACTACTGTTCCTTTTCCAATATTAGTCAAAAAGGCTGGATACAAGCACTCCAAAATCACCTAATTACACTATTAATACTTTTCCCCCCACTATTTCCTCACACACCCTGAAGTATCTTTCTGATTCACTCTATTCTTCCCCTCCATTCACTTTTTTTAAGAGGAAAAATATTTTGGAACAATAAAATGGGAACAAAATTTTTAAAATAGAGTAGGGAAAATAGCCAGTCAATTGCCTTTGTTTTGAATAATTTTACACTTTGAAATTCTTTCCAGTGAAAGTTTGGCCAAATTGCCAATGAGAAGGGACAATATTCCATGAAGTAGATGAGCGATGGTCACTGGCTTTCACCCTGAAAGAGAGGGATTGACCAGTCAAGACAGCGTTTGTTTGCCAATTTTGACCCCAATTGCGACTCAGGGGAATCCAGTTAGTCTTTGACCCTTTCACCCACACCTTTATTATATCTCCTGCACCCGCCACGTTGGTGATCAATACCAAGTTGAAGTAACGGAAGCCATTGATTGTGAATCTGATTCCTCCTCGCTTTCGGCATGGTATCCTAAGAATTACAGAATGGTAAATACATTGTTAAGAATAATGGTAACAAACTTACTGTTAAGGTCAAAAATAATATACGGAGTTATTATACTGACATGTTAAAACGCGGTTTCTAAAGGGTCCCACTTATATGTGATAAAAGGTCAGAAGAACTCAGAGGAAAAAATAGTAAGGCACATGGGGTTCTTGAAAAAGTCTGTATAGGTACAATATGTAAGATTTTGTATTCGTACAACACCAAAGTCAAAGTAAGTTACTGCTTCTACTTCTCTCCTATTTAATCTATTTCCTTTTTATTCCATTTAAAAAAGAATAAATCTTAAATAGCTTAAAGTTATAATTTTACTCTTAATAAGCTTTTATAAGATACAAATATTTTGACTAACATTTGAATTTGTTTAGGACCATAGATTCTAAAAGTCCATATTTTTTTCTTAAAATTCGTGCCCAATCAAACAATCACCTAAATTGAAACGAAAGGAGTATATTATACTATGGTCCACATGATAAATTTGCTGTTCATGGTGTGAACCCGTGATATATTTCTTCTATTGTACAGTTTTTACGTATCCTCAAATAAAATACTCCCTACGTTCACAAGTGATCTTTGCCTGGAGCACACTATTAAAGAAATACTAAATTATAGATAAAAATAGTTAATGTGATTAAATTATCACACATTAAATATTGCAAGCATAATTTAATATGAGTAAAAGACTTTTTAGGATATGTATAAAGTATAATTTTGGAAAGACAAATTAATTTTTTTTATTAACTATATAAATGAACACTTATTTTGAATTAAAATAAAAAAATTGATCACTTGTTATGGATCAAAAAGTAGCAAACGTAATGCTTTATAGCATCCCAAGTTACAGCAACAGCTATGACAGTAGCAATTACTAAGGGTTCGTTTGGTAAGGTGGACAATCAAATATAATATTGATAACTTATACCTACCTGCCATAGCATGAAATAATAATCCCTAAATTAGTTATCTTAATATTACAAACCCAACAGTCAATAAAAAATAATTTCAATATAACTAATCCTAGCATAACTTGTATTCAAACTAAACACATCTAATAGTATATGCTTAAAAAGATACTTGTGTAAGTAACATTACGATTATCCAAAAATTAGTATGTATTACAATAAAGAGGAAGAGGGCATTACCGGCGATAAGTAACGGGAACAATGCCAGCACGGTACTCGGCGATCTTGAGGAACATAGGCATGGCAAGATCAAAGTGAGAACGTGGAGGATTACACCATCCACCATTGTCGTTGGGCTTTGCGTAGTTTGGTGGGCAGAAATTGGTGGCAGTGATTAAAATGGATGGGCTTCCGGGGAGACACCACTTCCAATTAGGATCATTAGTGCATTTAATCTCAAAGCAAGCTCCACAACTTAACCCATTGTTAAACAAAGCTGTGCTCAAAGCTGCATTGTTCACTCCGTACCCTTGGCTGTACAGATTGCCGTAACCACATGCACCACCTGCATTACATAACCAAAGCTAATTAAAATGATAGAGGGAAATTAAAATAAATATGGGGAATTGAAATGGATGGACATTGATTTAATTTTTACCCATAGTTCCGGAAGCATCACTGCCACCATAAAATGTAGCATGAGCAGTCTGCCAAGAACCACCAGAATAAACACCAGGGATTCTTGCTTCAACAAGAGAAACCAAGAAAATTAGACTAAGAATGGAAGTGATGACTCCCATTGAAGCCATTTCTTTTGATAGCCAAAATGGGTTGTTAGTGTGAGGAATTGAAGTTGGGAGTGAAGAAAATTGGGAAGACAAAGTAGTACTTATGGAGGCAGGGGAGAAGAGAGAGAACTGACGAGAAAGAAAATAATGACATATCTTCTCCTTAATTATGCCTATACCCTATTTGTTCCTCCTTAATCAACGGACATATTGGCGGAAAGTAAACTATACCAAAATTCAACCTCTACGGTAAACGGAAAACATATTTGTTTGACGTAATTGCCATCAATGTCTTAGCATTTGATAGTCATGGCTTTGTGGGCAATGTGGGAAATTCATGGCGAGAGAATATATATTTTTTAATTTGATTGGAATATCAGGTTAAAAAGGAAAAGATATGTGGGTCCACAGCACCATAAGGTCTTGGATGAAACAGCTATAGCCACTTTGCTTTAATTGCAAGTTGTGCCAACACTCCCTCTTTCCGGAGATTTCCATAAATTCATTCCGATTTTTCCATTCCCACTTCTCTCTCCTTCTGTTTTTATGGAATTTGCACTAGCTGCGCAACTATTCCTTAATTCCCATCTTTCTTTTTAGATTCCTGTCATTGTCCGATATTAAAAGCTTAGAGAATGTAATATTACAAGTGCAGTGCCACTAAAGCAATTGCTTTAGGCCCTAAAGAATTGAAGGGCTCCAAAAATTTTAAATTATATATTATTACATATTATAAAATTATTAATAAAAGATATAAATTTATACTTTTTATTTGGAATGTGATGGAAGTTATTTAAATAAATAGCTTGAGTTTTATAATCAATATGCAATTTATGAAAGTAAACAAATTGATAACGACTTTGATAATTAAAGAATGTAGTCTCTTATATCTTTAAGAGTTGATTATTTTATAAAGAGTGGGATAAGACATTTGTCAGTTCACTAGACTCGAACTATTTCATAAAATTATACTGACATTTATTTAGTGGTAGAAAACTGTGATTATTAGAATTTATAAAAATATTATCTTAACCATTAATATATATTTCTTATAAAAATATTATTTAAATAATAGAATTACTAATATTTCCAATGGTGAGATTAGTAAATAAATAAATTAATTAATGATCAAGATACGTGTAAAATAGTCGATATACAATCGTTACAAAAATAAAAAAGAAAAATGATATATTAAAGTTATTAAATAAATTTAGGGGCATCTTATTGAGGTTGGCTTTAGGCCATCAATATCATTGAGCCTCCCATGTACAAGTGTCACGCTCCAAACCAGGAGAGGCGTGGTCAACACCAGGTGCCATACTCGGCACGAGCGTACCACTTTGTAACTATGAACTCTGAAAGGATAGCCCTCAACTTAGGCCGACGATGTCTACCTGCAAGCTGAGAATATCAATCAAGACCGATGAGGTCATATTTTGAATCATCTGAAAATAACGTCTATCGCATCCAAGGGATAGACATACCCAAAATCTCATATACATAATGTTACAGGCTGACAAGGCTGCCATGAACGTCTACATCTAGCAATACCAAACTGAACATGCATGCACACATAGCTGGGAAGGATACAATACAAACACACAAAATATAAAAGACTCGTCTACAAACCTCTAGAGATAATAGATCTATATCATGGTCGGGACATGGCACCTACCCATCAAACCTGTATATACACAATGGACTCCAAATTCTAGACCCGGTAACTCCGGGGGAGTGGAGCTTACCAAGATGATGTTTGACCCTGTCTACTAGGAAAGTCTATCCAGCTATCTATTAAGACATGCGGGCATGAAATGCAGTGTCCCCAACAAAAGGGGCGTCATTACGAAATAATGTACCAAGTATGTAAGAAAATATAATAACTGAAAGTTAAAACTGAACTGATAATATAATAACTGAAAGTAAATAGGAGTCAAAGATGATTTGAAGATATGCTTACCTGCTGATCATATTGACTCAACTCTCTCAATATAGTAAGTAAAATAGTTGTCCGGCCCTATAAGGCTCGGACGTGTAACTGCTCTGCTATAGTAGGCTCCTCCATGGTCGCTTAACCATTATAGGCTCGGTATCTCGGCCATTCTGGGCTCGCTCATAAGCGCTCGGCCACAATATGCTCGATATATAACTTACTATTTGATCAGAGAACGCCCAATAGGGGCTTGGCTATCGATTATAGCTCCGTGATGGTAAAAATATTGTATGGTGATATACTTACCTTAAATAATCAGAACAAACTCAAACCAAAGCTTTCATTATCTTACAAGCACCCTTAATGACATCATAACACTATAGAGACTCTTTTCTTTACTTAGACTAACTTTTGAGGTTAGGTTTAGGTAAAACCATATTGGATTCGCCTTGGAACCTTGGAGAACTGTTAGAGAGGTGTTGAGAGAGTTTGTGAATTGTCATTGGTCGAAAATGACAAAAAATGAGCCTTCCAACTACTTTAAAATGTTCAAGGGTCGTCAACCACCTAAGTGGGCTACATAAGGGCTGTTTGCGCAGTCTCGCGAAAACGCGAGTATCTCTCTTCTCCGATATCGTATCAGCGAACGGTTTAATGTATTAGAAACTAAACTCGTAGATCTTCAATTTAACAGGTGGATAACCCTATAAATCCAAGTATATTAGGATAAAAGCTCAGTAACATTAGAACCAAATTTCAGTAAAACTTATGAACGTAACTTGTGACGACTTTCATCAACTTTTGTTCCACGACTCGCTTGATTTCAAAACTTATCAAACGGCTATCATAAGACCAAAATAACTCATAAAACATAACCTCTTTATCATGTTAAGCACCATAGTCTCACCCCCGAAAATACGTGTTATAGCATTCCTAACTTGTCAATTTCGACGAAACTTACTTTCTTCAATTCATTTAGCTTCTAAGGCTTTCAACTCTCTCGATAATTATTGGTCATCATCTTAAATATTTGTAACCTCCAAGATAACATGATTAACTTATTTTGTATGCTTTCAAAGATGATGTCATTTCGAGTTTACATCAGTTTACTTACGACGTATTTTTACATATAAAAATATGGGGTGTAACAATAAGTGACGTTAAAACCGAATAAAAAAGAGTGCTCAAATTCGAAAAGAAAATTTCTTTTTTTAATCACTAATCCCCATTCAACTAAACCTGCCCCATCCTTTTTTTGTCCTCCGTAAAAAAATTAGTCTTTCAAACAATTTAAACAGTACAAAATAATACTTACTACCTTATATTATATCAAACTTGGTCTGACATCTTATGTGCTAATTGTTCTATTATCACATTTGGTAATATTATACCAAACATTTTTCTTTTAGTCATTGTGCGGGTCAAATTATGTCTGTTTTATAGTGAAGAGAGAATATAAATTAATACAGCAAATAAAGAATCAATTGAGATTTGAAAGTCGAGATCAAGATAAAAATTTAAACTTCTTTTGCATGCGACATGGGAAAAGTGATCATCATAAAATACCATCATGTTGCTCCTATAATAGAAAGAAAATTGCGTTACGTTTCTTTAAAGCATCATATTTTTGGGCCAAAGCTATTCAGCATAATCGTAGTTGATTAGCTGCGGAACACTAATTTCAAATATTTGGGAGGGGTTTAAAAAAAAAAATATATATATATTTTGAGCATAATCGAATAAATTTACAAAAAGTAAAACAGAAATCGAAGAAATTGCGTGTCCAAGTTTTTCTTAGGAGTAGTTGTTTAACATACTTTAGTACTTTTCTACTACTAAGAGCAATTTGCTTTTGATTAGTGCGTTCACTTTTTCCAAACTGAACTGCTCGAAGTAAAAAGTGAGTGGCATTTCACGGTACCCCGTTTGGTCATGAGTTTTGTCAAAATAAATTTAGAATTTATTTTTAAAACTTATGTTTGGCCTTAAATTTTGCTCACATTTTGGCAAAATCCCAAATCTCAAATCCCAAATCCCAAAATCACCTCAATTGCTGATTTTGGGCCAAAATTCTAAAACTTTGGAATTATATACATGTTTTTCCAAAATAAAATTGGAAAATATGTTTTGAAAACGTACGTTCAAACATATTTTAATCTTCAAACCAAACTTCACCAAAATCAAATTTTTTAAAATAAATTTAAAATATATGGTCAAACGCTAACTGAACAGCAATTTGTCCGCCAACTTTTGAACTTTGAAAAAGAAACAGGCAAAAAGCACAAAATAGTGGTGATAAAATGTAGTGTGGCCAAAATTCAGCCCAATTATCCGAAATCATCGGTCCACGTATTACGCCGTGCATTAGCCGTACGTTTCATACACATATCTGACTTGAGTCGAAGTATCTTGAAAATTAGTGTATCATATAACCTACGCAATGCGCGAACAACAAAAGAAATACTTGACTTGTTCGAGCACATTAAATTATACTTAATTTATTTAACAAAATTATAATTTTTTTTTTGTTTCTAATTGTAATTTACCCGATAAAATTATTCTATAATATCATACTTTATTTCATATTGTAATGTTGAATTATTCTAAAATATAAATATTAGAATTTCATGATATATTCTTATAATTAAAGACTGAGACATTATTTGCCTTTCAGCCTTATGTTGATTCTTATTTGTTCGCAAAATATGTTTTTCAAAAATGATTGTGTTGAGACAAGAGAGGCTGCTCTGATGGCAAACAACCTCTACTTCCATTCGAGAGGTTGTGAGTTCGAGTCTCCCCCAAGAGCAAGGTGAGAAGTTCTTGGAAGGAAGGATGCCGGGAGTCTATTTGGAAACAGCCTCCCTACCCTAGGGTAAGGGTAAGGTCTGCGTACACACTACCCTCCCCAGACCTCACTAAGTGGGATTATACTGGGTTGTTGTTGTTGTTGTTGAAAAATGATTGTGTTGAAGACAAAGCAATCTGTATACAGTCGAAACCGGGGTTGTCCATTACTTGACCAATCAAGGCTAAAACATGACAAGTCATACCTCGAGCTTGGATTATATCAAACTAAGACGTGAAATTAGACCGTCGAGCTCATGACCCAGAGACCAAGCAAGATCGAGACCAAGCAAGAATCGAGACCGAGTAAGATTGATGGAAACTTACGGAGTCAAGTAAAGGAAAGCCGAAATATCCGTAGTCGACCGAGGATCACGACGAAAATCTCGGCACGTATCAAAAAGAGGCCGATTAATTAGCAAATCATGAGATTTTTTACCTTGTATAGAATTGTATCAAAAGTAGAACATCTCCACTATATAAAGAGGGATTCTTATCATTTGTAGGACACATTGTAACACGTAAAAAGAGAAATACCGATCATTTCTAGTTCTTATTATTTTGTTTTTCAGTACTAACACTAGTTGATATATTTTCTTGGCTCGGGGGTGATCAAACTCAGAGGATAAGGCTATTCAATTTTGTGATTTGCATTTACTTTATTATCATCAAATATCAATATTAATCTATCTTTTTAATTCGTATCAAGTTATATCACGTATCCTTAAAATCGCGTATAAATTTAATTGTTATCCAATTTTAAGGGTAAATAGTTTGGCGCCCACCGTGGAGCTAAGGATAATGGTGATTACCCGGTACAAACTTTCATAATATACACTATTTTACACTTGTTCTTTGAAGAATCTTTGATTCCAGTATCAACATGTCAAACTCTCAATCATCACCTCTACACGTTGACAATGATTTTGGCCACCACTGCGAAAATGATAACATAGCACCAAGGAATGATATTCCCCCGGTTGGCCTCGATGGAGTTCCAGCTGTAGACCCAATGGACGTCGGCTCACACGTAGCTATCAATGCAAATTTGGTTGTCGATCCCAAAGGCAGCGTCCGTGGGGATGTTCGGTCAGCCGCTCAAAGCACACATAGCTCCGAAGATGGAGGGACCAACATGCAGGTGATTTTCGAAATGTTGCAGGCTCAGCAAGCAGTGATAATCCATCTCCAAAACAAGAATCACCCACAGAGTAAGATCGAGCCCGAGCCATCCTAGGAAGTTGTTAGTAGGGTGGAATCGATTTTCAAGAAATCGAACGAGAAAAAAGCAGAGACTAATCCTGCAATCATGAAGATGCTTGAAGAATTAGCAAAACAACTTGAGTTGGGGGAAAAGAAGATCGAGGCAAACGATAAGAAGGTGGAAACTTACAACTCTAGGATCGATCAAATCCCGGGGGCACTGCCAATATTAAAAGGAATGGACTCCAAAAAGTTCGTGCAAAAACCCTTCCCCCGGAGTGCGACTCTAAAGCCGATCCCTAAGAATCCACATGCCCGAGATTCCCAAGTACAATAGAACAACCGATCCGAACGATCATGTCACCTCTTATGTGCTATCAAAGGGAATGACCTAGAGGATGACGAGAACAAATCTGTCTTGCTAAAGAAATTTGGAGAGACCATGTCAAAGGGAGCTATGATATGATACCATAATTTACCACTTAATTCTATTGACTCATTTGCTATGCTTGCAAAGTCTTTTGTAAAGCTACACGCTGGGGCCATCAAGGTTGAAAACTAGGGAATTGGACCTTTTCAAGGTCAAAAGGACAACGAAATGCTCAGAAAATTTGTGTCTCGATTCCTAATGGAACAGATGGACGTGCCACCAATCGCTGATGATTGGGATGTTCAAGCTTTCACTCAAGGACTCAATGTTTGAAGTTTAGTGGCTACACATCAGTTGAAGTAGAATTTGATAGAATACCCGAATGTTACTTGGATCGATATGCATAATCAGTATCAATCAAAGATCAGGGTCGAAGACGATCAACTTGGGGCTCCTTCTATGTTCGTTTATCTTATCAGGCTCGTCGATAGAATCAAGAAAGATATTGATCGAGAACCGAGGTTGAATAGAGATTGATATCAGCCGTATAATGGAGATTGTAGGATTAGTGGATCTGGGCAAAATTCGGCATGAAATTAAAGGAGAAGTGATCAAGGCCAAAGTCTCGAAGGCTCGTGAGCAAGAACAGCTTCGACGGACCTATCAGACCTAACGAGGAACCGCGATTATCAGACCTAAACAGGTTATTTATGAGTTATTTTTGTCATATGGTAGCTAGGTGTTATGTTTTAAAGTCAAGGAAGTTTTGGAATAAAAGTTGGCAAAGGTCATCACAAGTTACATTCATAAATATGCTGAAAACTAGGTCAAATGTAGCTAACCTTTTCTCCTAATCTACTTGGAATTAGGGGATGAACCACCTACCGAATTGAAGATCTGTGAGTCTAGATTCTATTTGTCGATACGACATCAAAATAGAGAGATATTCGCATTTTCGCGAGACCGCGCAAGCAGCTCCCAATGGGACCCACTTAGGCGATGGTCGACCTACTTCACTTTAAAAACATTTGGGACGCCTATTTTTTACTCAACTTCGTCTCCAAACTCCTCCCAACCCTCCTAAATAGGTACCATAAGGGTTTGAAGGAGAATCCAAGTGATTACACCATATTTCAACATCAAAAGTTAGTTCTAGTGAAGAACAACACCTCTTTGAGGTCGTGTTGTCATTGAGGATAGTTGTAGGCTGTTTTTGGCTTAAATTTCAAGTAGTTGCTGCCGGTTTAGATATGTATAATACTCTACTATATGTTCTTGAAGTTTTTTGTATGTTGGTTGCTATGTTTGAGCAAGATACTACAAGAGAAGACTTGAAATAGTTGAGATGCTATTGTTCTTAATGGACTGTTTTGGGAAGGTTGTCTCCATAAACTTTAAATGGTTGGAAACCTTGGAAAATGACTTTTAATGCTATTGTTTTCATGAATATATTGTCTACATGTCAAACTTGCTATTGGTATTGTGAATAAGAAGATAAACGATAACATAACAATGGAAAGTAGTACTTGTTATTGTTGTTGGATTGTTGGGTTGTTTGAGTGTGGATTAGGTGATTAATAGGAGGTTGGAAATCCTCCAATTTTACTTAATATCATGCTGGACATGTTGTTAAGTGAACTAATGTATGATAATGGGGTTGAATGGCGCTAATTGGATGTAGCCATTTCAAAGTCCTGTGATGATCCTCTTCCTCATGATGTTGCAAACACATGTAAATATTGTGCATAGCACAAAGACATATCAATCCATGCACAAATGTGTTATTCTTCACCGTCCACGCTATATCACTTCTCTTGAGCATGCGATTTGCCATCAGTTTTTCATGTGAGACCGCTGGACATAAAAACCAAGCATATGTTGACAAATGTGGTCGGCAGTCCCTTCCACATGATACCAAACAACATGAAAATCATTCAAAAACCTGTGCCCACAGTTGATAAATTTGGGCAGTGTATGCTTAATCCGGGCAATTTCCTCCATTATGCATTGATTTATGTATTTTCTGGTTGTACTAACATAATCAAACTAAAGAAGTAACAGTTGTACCAAATTAGCCTCCAGTTGTCTTGATATTGCGTGACAACGTTGAAGAACAAATTGGGCAGCCTTGATTCTAAACGGCCAGTTGTGGTTGCCTTCCATCTTGATATGGTACACCTACAAATTATCAATAGCATACAGTATCTGCTAGGGCAATAGTTTTGTTCCAGTTCATGCTCTAGAATGGCAATTAGTGTACCAATTCCCAACCCTAGCAAGTCATCTTGATGTACCATCTCCATGCTTGTGCCTATCCTTGCTTCCCCTCCAATGGAATAAGTACAAAGTACTAATACCACACATTGAAGGTTAGTCAAAAGATAAGGCTTGGACACAGTATCTTTTCCTATGAAAAAGAATACAATGTTGGTAAAAAAACAACCACATCATGTTCTCCTCCCTAAGGACTCGAAAAAGGTGGCCGTGTGTACTGCCAACAGCCTTCTCCTCCATCATTGTACTCCTCACCTCCTAACTCCTTACAACTTTTATTCTCAAGTATGGACATTGGAATTTGTCATCATTCACAATTCTTCTTCCTTGGACATCCAATTGTGTGAAACAATCACACTCAACAGGATCACAGTCAAGTGCATAATTGGTAAGATGATCTTCCAGTTTGTTTCCTACCTTAAATATGTGTCACACCCTAGCATTACATGGCTCTAGTATCTTCCTTATTTCCTCCATATATCCAACAATCACCCATGGTGGTTTCCAGTTGACCTCAATAGCATTTTTAAGTTAGAATCAGTTTGTAACCAAATGTGAGTGATGTGGTGTTGAGAACAATATCTTAGGCCTCCAGAACAGCCAATGCCTCAGCCACTGTATTTGTAGTCTCCTGTATTTCCTTTTCACGTTGTTTCTCATACAAAAATAAATAGAACTCCTGCCCGGATTCTCCCTAAATGCCCCATCAGTATTAACTTTAACCCAGCCATCACTAGGAAATTCTCACTGTACCTTATGGACCTTCAATTTAAGAGAATAATTCTCCGTCATATGCAACAAATCTGGCCACCTATGCGGTATATGTTGAAGCCCAGGTTTCCTAAGTTTGGAAAGAGATTAAATATATAGTAGAAGACTCTTGATAAATGACCTACTAATAGTCACAATGTCCCCATGCTTGTAACTGTTTCTCCTCTTCCACAGTTCCCACATAATGATGCAACGCAAAGCTTGAAAGATTTGTTTATGTCTTGGTATTACCTGGACTGTCCAGAACTTCACCAGTACTGCTTGGTGCAAGTTTAGACCTTCCAGTGATAAACCTGCAAATGAAAAGAAATAAGACCTTCTAAGTGTATCATCCAATGGTAATTTGCCCTTCCAAATTTTCCACATGAAGAAAGATATCTTAAATGGTAGTTCCTTCGCCCATATATTCTTGTAAACAATGATAGAGTCTCTTCTCCTTCTTAGGTACTCCCAGGAAGACTTGACACTAAAATCACCCCTTGTCTCCAACATCAAGAAAGGTTTATCTAGGTCATCATGAAGTACCGGAGATGATTAACATTCTCCATAATGTGCACTGCTAGTTCTTCTATTAGTATCTCCCTTAATTTGTCTTGTCTCAAGCTGCATCATGTATGTTGTGCATTGTCTCATCACAACAAAAATCTGGAGGATTGACAAATTGGTTCTTGTTTCTCCAATCTAGGTATAACTCTTATTTTGATTCCCTTTATATTTTGCTATATCTGTATTTTCGTTCATAGTTCCTATCCGAATTGAGGTCAAGGATTTTTGTATCAATTCTTGGGTTGCAATTGGATTATCTTCAAATCAGAAAATAACAACAATTTTTTTATAAAAAAAAACCGTTTATCGATTGTTCTTATTTGATTTCCAAAAATAGAAAATCATCATTGTTCGTTTCTTATCTTGCTGCGACTAATATTTCAAACATGAATCAAAATTTAAATTGTTCTTTTGATCACCGACTCTCTGTGCTAGAATTAAGATTGAAGTTTGGTTTGAGCTTTGAACCCTAATCGCCATGGCAGAATCAAAATTTCTGGGTTTTGCTCAAATCCGAAAAGTTTAAGCTCGAAATCGATTGGAGGTGTTCTAATCTTGTTAGTACGGCTTGATTGAGGTGAAATCTGAAGCACACAGATTGCGGCTGTTTTGGAAAGTTTTGCTTAGAATTTCAACGCGGTTCTCAAAGGAGAAGTCGGCTGGGATTTTTCGATTCAGGGATCGTTGGAGCAAATTGAGTACTAGGCTTTTGCTCGAATTGTTGAATGGAGCTCGTATGTCAAAATTGAACTCAGTTGGTGAAGCTTCAGTGCAATTGGGATCGAATTTTTGCAGCTGCGGTGCGAAGAAAACAGCTTCAGATTTTCATCTAATTACAGCTATTACGTAGCATACACACTGTATTTACACATCGACGCCTAGCTGATTCCATTAATTCATCATTGAAGATTGCACAGGTTTGAATTCTGAAGTTTAACCTTAGTTCGATTTCTGAAAGTTGAAAGGATTTGAGTTTCAACGGAACTACTACTTCTTTCTAAGTAATTGATTTGAATGAATTTGAATCGTGTTGCTTTGTTTGATTTCTGAGTATCGAGCTGAAATCTATCATAGCTACTGCAAATTTGAAACTCCATTTGTGTTCAATTTGTTGCTGCCAATTGTGATCTCAATCCTTGATTGAGTTTCTGAGTTGTTAATAGCTTGGTTGAATAATCTATGTGTGTGATGCTATTTTGAATTGGATGTCTTCTTGAAGACCTGTGTGATTCTTGAATTTGAATTTTGAATTAACACCTGTTGATTGATGCTGCGATTGAACAATCGTTTCAGTTTTTCAGAATTGCAGCAGCAGAAATTTCACTGTGAGCTGCGACATACAAGTGTTGTTTGTGATTCCCTGCAATTGGGATAAATGAAGCTCAAACTGCTCATGTATTTTGGTAGAAAGCTACAGTTTTACACCAGTTCTTGCACCAGTTTCTTGTTAGTTCTCCTGCATTTTTGTTCGACTGTTTTTGCCATTTTTAGGTTATGTTTTGCAGTTTGGGTTCTCTGTCCAGTTGAGAGAACTTGCAGTATCTTTCCTAGTTTCTTCAGATTGTTGAAGAGCATTGCAGTTTATGGTGATGTTTTTTCACCAGTTGAGCATAGCTTTTTCATCAGTTTATTTCCATCATTAGCTACTATAACTACTTGAAACATTTAGATTGGTGATTGACTGAAGGTCTGCAGTAGAAACTCTGCCTTGAGCAGCTTCTTGTGCAGAAATAGAAATCCTGGTTGCCTAAGTTTTTTTGACTGACCAACAACTGTGGAAAAGAATTTTTGTTTCCCGATTGTTTTGACAGTAAACTTGCTGGATTTTCTGAGTTTTTGAACTGCCAAATATCCTTGTTCTACTGCTGATACGTGAGAACAGTTGAAGTGAACGCTGGTTGGGTCTCCTAAGTTTCTGCTCAACTGTGCTTTCTACATTATTTGACAGCAAAACTGTATTAGTTTAGTGCAGTGTTTGACGAATTCTTTTGCACAGTTTCAGTTAGAAAGACTGTCCAGTTTAACTGCAGTTGGTTTGACTTTTGAGTTAGGGCTGCTACTGGAAACTTGAAATTGTGAAGTTTTGAGTTGCAGCTCTACTAATTTTCTGCTGAAAAAAATTGCCTGAGCTCTACTAATTAGCTGCATGTTTCTGCTGAAAACGGCCTCAATTAGGCAGTAGTTGACTCCATTTCTGCACTGCCTTGAAGCTGCACTGTTTAGCTTGCTCTGAAGCAACAACAACAACAAGAAACCCAGTGCAATCCCACACAGTGGGATCTGGGGAGGTTAGTGTGTACGCAGACCTTATCCCTACCTTATGAAGGAAGAAAGGTTGTTTCCGATAGACCCTCGGCTCAGGAAGAACGAAAAAGACGCAATAAACAAACAGTAACAATGGCAAGTAAATAAGATAATAGAAACAGATAGCACAACCTGTAATAGCAAAGGAATTAGGAACATGTGGAAGTTTGTGAAATCCTTCAGATTGGTGACCTGTTGAAGAACCTGTGGTTGAAGTCTAATTTTTTTTTTTCTTTACACAGCTGATTTCCAAGCTTGAGCTGCAATTTTCTGCTGAAATTTTGGTTTGTTGCCTGGGAATCAATTGAACAGTTTGGCACTACTTCTCTCAGCTTTGGACTAGCATTTGAGTTTTTTCCTACAACTCAATTGAGCAGTATTTGACTGCAAAATTACTGCCCTGCTCCTTCACTTTTGAAACTGTCGGGAAGCTGAAGATTAACAGTCACTTTTTTACATCATATTTGCAGCAGCTCTTGTACCTATATCTTCCCTGTTTGCTGCTGAAAATTATAATCTTGAGCCAACAATTGAGCTGGAAATCAGTAGTTTGGGGCTGAGTTGGAGCTGATAAACTGAGGGATTGACCAAGCATCTTGCATTGTGAAGTATCTGCGCCTCTGATCCCAGATTTCCTCTGACAGTTACATTAGCTGCACAATCAGTTGATTCTTTGTGCTCCATTGATTGTTTGGGACAACTGGTTATGGTGAATGGTTGGATTGCCGAAGTTCAGGAGTTCAGTTTTCTGTCCAAAGGTTTCTTGTTCATTAACTCTAAACTAGTGTAAACTTGATATTAGTTCATATTGAGTATTATTCTAGTTTCTTTGTGTACTTTGTTATTTCATGCAAATTTTTCGTGTTTTTCTCTTTTATTTTCATTGTGAATTGTTTGGTTGAAGTCCGTTTGCTTTTAATTATCCGTCCTTGTGAATATATAACTTCCACCCCACCCCGAAGACCGTTGGAACTTATTGTGAAACCTTCGGACTTAAGTTTGCTAGCAATTTTGGCATTCACTACTTGAGAAGAAAAAGACAAGAGTGAATAGGACTTGAAGATAGCAAACACCAATTGGTGCAAATGTGATACACGAAGGTTGAGCGACATCAAGTGATCTTGGTGAGGACTTTACTACAAACTTGTTTGCTCGTTTTGTAGGTATCATGGAGTACGTACATGCTTCTAGTCCTAATTGTGATCCAAGGAGTGAGACTCCAATGCATGAAGTAGCATCGGTACTTTATGACATAAGGGAGAAGGTTACTAATCATACCATATGGCAACACAAAATGAATGCAAGGTTGAATTTCATATTGGGGGAATCTCACTTCAGGCAACAAGGAAGGGAGAGTAGTATGACGCTTACTAATTCATCTACTACCTCTCATTCACAAGTGCGGCAAATGCTTCAAAGAGGAAAACCGCAATATAACCAACATATCCAAAGCGATCACAATCACCAAAGGGACCTTAGTTTCCTCCACAAAACTACACCTTATTTTCTTCCACAAAATTACTGACCACCTACCTACTACCAATCAACTACAACCCCCAACCACACATCAACCAACACAAGTACCTCAACTACAACCATATCAAACTTCACCACTACCTAGACCACAACTAACTTGTCAAGAGCCTCAGATGATTAACAACCCACTTTTTTTACATGATCAAGAGGACACCTTGAATGAGTTGGACAACATCCAACAAGTTTTCAATGACAAATATAAGGGGGATGAAGTGAACCAAAAGGGAAGAGGCCAAATGAGTTTGACAACATCCTTGAAAAATGCAAAGAGAAAAAGTAAGGATGAGAGACAAATGATAGAGAGAAGTGAGAGAGTGAAAAGTGACAACTCAAGAGTGAAAAAAGGAGAGAAAGTGCGGAGTAAAGTGAGCGAGTTGTCACAGGAAAAGAGTGAAGAGCTTAAAAAGAAAATGAGAGAAAAGAAAAAGAGATTAAAGATTTTCCTTATTCTATTGCTAATAACCTTTCTTCTTTCTGTAATTGTTTTGTTTCTTGTGAAGGAACTTTTGGAGATGAGCCATTAAGTGAAGTTCAATCTACATTGATGAACTTGGAAGAAGATCAAGCTACCTTTTTAAGAGAAATTTTGAAATTCAATGAGCAAGTTCAAGGTAAAGAGAATTTCACTTTAGAAGAGCTTCAAGGTGAAATAACTTATCGTTCTACTCATGATAATTTAGTTGATTGTGGTGACAGTTTGAGTTTAAAAGATAGTTATGACATTGATGAGTTTGATACTTCTTTATCTTCTAATGAGAAAAAAAGTTATGGCTTAGAACTAGCTAGGAGTTCTTGTGCATTATTGGATGGTTCTAGTTCATTGTTTAATGACTCCTTAGTTAGTGATATGTGTGGTATTAAATCTTATGATAACCCCCCCTTATGGGATGATGCATGTGATGATTCTTTTGACTCTACTTTAACTTTGTTGGAAGAAAATTTTGACCTTTATGAAGAAATAAGTCAAGAAGAATGTGTTGATGATTCTTTTGATTCCATTTTCATTCCTTTTGGCCCAAAACTTTAATTTTTATGGTAAAATGAGCAAATGTGAGATTGGAGATGCCTTGTTGAAGAGTGAACAAGTTACTTACAATGACATAAATATAGAAGAAGAAAACTTGCATTTGTATTCCAATGACTTATCTTGTATTTGATCTTGATAACTCTTATGCATATTAATGTGATGATTTTGTTGAGTGTGAAAAGGAAAGTAAAGTTTTTTATGCTAGCACTAGTATTAATTTCTTTACTTATCTTATTCCTACTTTTAAAAGAACATTCTCGTTGGATTTTGCTAATGCTTCTAGGAGAAAAAGTAAGAATGTTTCTTTTGGTATTTTGAGTGACCATTATGAGGAAAAAGAACCTAACTTTATTCATTATTTTGTGAAGGTTTAACAAGAAAAAATTGCTAAGGGTAAGAAAGGCCTTGAACTAATACTTTGTCATACTTTTTATCAAGAGATTTTTCTTTTGCCCTAAATCAAAACTGGTATGTACTTCTGGCTTATGCTTATCTTGTGTTTATGTAACGCCATTGAGGTAAAAACTCTTAGCTTTGAGTATTGTGAAATTCTTTACATGATGAGTCATGATGAGTTTGGCGTATCTCTTAAATTGTCATATGAAGTTGTTGAAAAATGTGTAGATATTTGGGAATTAATATTTGTGTTTGATCCCAAAGTTGTTTCCTATCATGGTGAAGTGTCTTTCTTTGAATTGGAGAGTATGATTTTTATCGCTTCTTATGACATTTGGTTATACCTTAAAAGTGTGTACTTTGTTGAGGATTTTACAAGATTGTAGTATTGTTGGAAGCATGAAACTTTACACTCTCTTGATTCTTCTCATGAGTATTATTTTTCTTACAGTTAAGTTTGTGCCATTTGTGTTGGAGATGTGTTCTTTATAGATTATGACACTTGAAAATATAATAAGTGTCAATTTTGAGTGTGGGATTATGATCTTTGATCTTTTAGCTTGGACATACAATGCTTTGATTGTGATTGGTTTGGTACTTATATCTACCCTTTTCTTTGTTTTGCAAGGTACAAATTCGGGGACAAATTTCTTTCAAAGGGGAGAAGATGATACACACCATATGAGCATGCCTAACGAGGATGATTTCCAAGTCAACATCATAGTATTGAAGTACTTTAAATGAGTTAAGATCAAGAAGGCTATTTTGGCAATTTAGCTAGTTAGGTTATTCTTATAATTTAATTCTACTTAACTTCCTTTACTAGTTAAAGGTATTTTGGTTATTTAGCCTAAATAACACTCTAGTATAAATAGCTAAGCATTAGTGTATTTAGAGTTAGACGTGATGAATGATAAACTTGAATACATGCAAATCTCACACTCTTTCCTTATCTTTTAATTAATGCATTTATGAGTTTATGCCCTTAATTTTTTTATTGCTTTGTTTATGCTTTCATTAGTGTTAAATTAGTCTTAGTTGGTGAGCCATTAGTAGTAAATACTTAATTCCTTAATTACTTTATTCGGGTTTTCAAGAGTTGCTAATCTCTGGAGGGTTCTCTTAGCTTAGGGTTACAATTGATTGAATTCATAGAGGTAATTAGGTTTTATAGTCTTGTTTACCGTGAAAACAGTAATAACAATTAAATTTGTTAATGAGACTCTAAAAATACGCGATCTATTTTTATGCTAGTTATTAAGTAGTTGATGCTAGATATGTGAGACCTAGAAGCAGAATAAAGTTAAGAAAAAAGCTATAATCAAGCCGATAGACTAGTTATTCGGGGCCTCGAGCTTGTCGAGAGTGATCGGGGTAGGGCTAACAGTTATGAGATGGCCGAGGGAGGCTCTTTATGGCCAATGATAAGCAATAAATGAAGAACAAATATGAAGGCAATAAATGAGAGCAATAATATCAAGAGAGTATGTTAGAGAGAAGAGAGAATGTTCTTGTATATTTCTTGTGGAGTAATTGGAACCACAGAGAGTTTACAAAATGTCAAAGACACCCTTTATATAGGAGGGAAATCCTAACTTAGTACAAAAAACATTAATTATAATTACAGGGGGATTGGACAACTAGATGGCACCAGACTCTGTCAGTACTATCTGCATGCCTTGGGAACTCCCCATTCCCATCATGACCGTGGCCAACATTGTTGTTAGGTTGGGCGTCAATGAAATTTGAGGGAGGGAACTCGACCACAGCCTCGCAGCCTCGAGGTCTCGAGATGATCTCCTGAAATGTCTTAATGACGAGAAATTGGATCCGCCGATTTTGCCGTATACAGATAGTCTCCGCGTTTCCTAGAACGAAGTAATAGGAAATGATTTTGAGCCTCCGTTCCGAGGGCATCATTGCCATTATGTCAGCCTATCAGAGCATTAAATGCCATGCCCCAAAAAATCGTGCAAGGGTCACCGTCAAACGCAACTATCGAAAAACCAACGAACCATTATTGGCTCATCCCTTCCGCTGCCCATGTGGTTCCTATAAATATATCAACTGTTTGATAATCCTTATTTTTCCAACATCTTCAAATTCGCGAATCCAAACCCATCTCCTTTTACATTCTTTCTTCTTACTTTCTTAGAGAAAATTTTACCATCGCAATGGCCAGAACTTCTAGGACGGTTCCTCGGCGGAACAAAGTTGCCTCTTCATCTCGGTCGTCTAAGGAGAAAACGAAAGTGATACCTACCCTGGGAAAATGTACTCCCACCGATATTGACATGTCAAAAGATTATACCATCGATAAACCCCCTTTTACACCGGGTCGATGCAAACACGTATCCCGGTACGTCAATGTCATGACCGATGCAGGGACGGTAAAAGAGACTGTTGATGGAGGAAGGCAGTAGAGGTGGAGATTCCTGGACCTAATGAGAACATAACGGATTACAAAGCCAGTTTCCTCCACGTATATACTTATCCCTTTACTTTGGGTCCGGCCGAGCCTTTTGGATCCTCTCCCTCGGAGATAGATCCGGTCATCCTCAACTTTTGCGATAAATATCAGGTGACTCAGTCAAATCTATCCCCCTTTTTGGAGGATAGTCTTGATGCTTCATTATTTCACCGATAAGGTTGGGGACGAGACTTTTACCCTTAATTATTTGATCAGGATGTGCAACCCCCGGTTCTATCGAGGCTTGATTAGGCTTTGTCATCGATCCAAGAAATCATTTTTCTCGAGTACCGACGAGGAGAGAGATCGGGGATGGATAAGTAAGTTCGTCTGGGTTAAAACCTCGGACATTATTCCAGCCGGGAGGATGCTTTTCCCGAAGAGGTGGAACATGCAACGTGAGCATTTTTTCCTGTGTACATGTTTATTGATCTTCTTTCCTTTCTTCCAAAAAAGATGACCTCTTTTTGGTTTCTACAGCTGCTGCTTTGTATCCTGAGGTAGTCTCGGATCTGCCAGGGTGGATTGGGCGGTTGGACAACAAGTTCCTGTATCTTGACCGATCTTGGACCGACGTGGCCAAGACGCGGTGGGTGGCCAAGAACCATAGTAAAGTTTCTCTTGCCACCTATGTCTTAACCCTATGTTTTTTCCTGTACCTTCTTGTGTTGATAAGTTGTGGACGCTATACTCGCGCAGGCCTTGGCAAGAATGTGCTGATGAGACCATACCCTGGAGGTGGGATAGAGGTTTCGGAGCCTGCCGTGGGTAATAAAAGGAAAGGCAAGGAGGCTGCTGACCTTTCTGTGATGAAGAAACCTAAGCCATACAGGCCTAGAACCGCCATTGGGACCTCAGCTTCTGCTTCAGAGGCAAGCCTCAGTACTGGGGAAGAAAATAATGATGGGAGTGGATACCATATGGAGGATAGGCCGAGGTCAGACGCGGGAGCTTTGCATGTACTTTGACTGGAAGCCGCTTAATCGGGGATGGCCGAATCAGGTCGATCCTATGTGGTGGAGACCCTCGAGGAGGGTGCTAACGTGGTTCCCAATCCCGCGGCCAGATGCGATGCAGTTTTTGATAGGGGAATCATTGCTGCCGTTCCCAAAGGATCTGAGCTTGGAGCTTTGCAGGGGCAGGAGTTGCCCATCGGGGACTTCTATGGCTTGAGTGATTTTGGTTTGAGCCTTCGATTCTCACCAGGGGAGATAAGGGACGCTCAGGATGTAAACACCACCAAGGCAGGGATTCCTCTCAAAGGCGGAGGCTCACTTGGTAATATCCTTGATGATGTTAGCGATAATGTCGGTCTCGATGTTCCCAGCGCTGTCAAGGTGGCTGAGGGATTACTGTAGCATGTGATAGTTGTTTTTCGTATATTTCTTTTAGCCTTGGGCATCACTCTTCATTTCTCTAATTCTTCCGCTATGCCGCAGTGTAAGGATATGTATGATCATGCCCTCTACCGGCTTCACTATGAGCTTTCATATCATGAAATGGAGCGTGAAAGGCTTACCTCGATGCTGCAAGAGTCGGAGGCTCATTCTGCCTGAAAGGAGAGAGAATCAGGCGAGCTCCGGGATGCTCCGGAGAGAGCACCCCAGGAAAAGGCTGATCTTGCTGAGAAGGAATTTCATCTTGCACGGACTCGATCTTTGCTCCTATAGTTCCGGCATAGATTGGCTTACCTTTCTTTTGGTAGGCCAAGCAAAATGGCTCGCAGATTGGTCGACTAAATGTGGAGATCCTTGGTCTAAGGAAACAAAACGAGATAGTGACCTCGGAGTTGGCATCTACCCATGATCTTCTCAAGGATGCACGAAAGGAGATTGCTGCACTGGTTACGGCCAAGCCCGAAATTGAAGTAAATGTTGCTGCTTATCTGAAGGACGCAACCACGACACATAAAATAGCCCGTGGCGTATCGATAGAGGCCAAGCAGAAGCTAGATCGGGCCATGAAACATGCTAAGGCAGTGGCGATGATAGAAACTTTGGAGGAGATCGAGGCCAGTGGCGTCGATCTATCAGTTGAACATGAGGAGGCCCGAGAGCCGGAGAGAAAGTTGGCACTCTTGATTGCCCCAACTAAGGGTGCTGATGATGGTACAGAAGATAGTGTTGATGAAGAGTAGGCCTTGTGTCGCTTTGTTCTCTTTCTTTTTTCTTTTGTACGTACTCTCGGAGGAATGAGTTTTGTAAAGATGTCCCTTGTGAATATATTTTTGGCAAATGCAAAAAGGGTTTTTCTTCTCTATGTCTTTTCGTTCTTTTTACCTTCCTGCTCGTGTGGAGTTAACCTTTGATTTTTGGCGTTAGCTTTTCGGAAAACGTACTGAGAGTGACCGGGACCCCTAAATCGGGTCCTATCCTGATGTTAGATCGACATCTTCTTTAGGGATGGTGCTAGTGATAGCAAGGAGCCCTCGAGGCCTCGCTGCTTCTCGAGTTTCGTGGGATAGAAGCATCCATGCAATCTGGTAAAGGGACCCCGAGGTAATTCTATCAGTACATTTCCATAGGAAAAGGGGTGATGTTAACGCGGCCAAAATTAATTGGCCCTCTGGGTAGGTGAGCAACCGCTGCTTTGCCCCAACATATTCATTCACTTGCCCCTCAACTGGAGATTTTTCTACTTTGAGTAACCACAGAACCTGGCTCTTTGTGCTAGTTCTCCCATTGTTCCAACTCAAAATCTTTTCTCAAATTTATATCTTCCCCTTGTCATTTTATTGTAGCCATGACTGATACATCAACATCCGCCCACTAAAGAGAAGGGAGTTCTGCCTACATTTCGCATTCAGTTGGTGGTACACCGCCAGTGCCCGGTGGGCGGGCCTCGAGAAGAGACATTACGTTGGGAAGGCCTCCCATTGTTCCAGGACATCGGGAGCATGCGTCGAGGTTCATCTCGTCAGTGGGAGAGAAAATCCTAAAAACGATCAGAACAGGTTACGGATGGGGAGAATGTGTTGTATTACAAGTACCTTCCTCCAAGGAGAGCATCATGACCTATGTTGAGGGGTTTTTAAGCATGTACACACATAATTTTGCATCGGGTCCCCCCGACTGGGTCGTGCTTGAGTTCTGACGGAGATATCAGGTTACCTTGGTGCATGCTCACCCATTCCTTTGGAAGATAGTGCAGACGATAAGATATTTTGCCTACAAGGCAGGGATTGAGTTTACCCTCAGTCATCTCGTGAGGTTATATCGGCCACTGTGCTATCGAGGTTTGATTTCTCTGCTACATTGATCCAATCGGGCTCCTGCCATTAACAATGACGAGGACGAGGACTGTGGATGAATGAACCAGTTCGTTTGAGCTCGAACGATCGATATCATTCTTGGAGAGATTTTGCCCTTTCCTGAGAAATGGAACTTCACACGTGAGTGTTGCACCTATTTTTTTCGTCGTTTTGACTGGAGGCAGGCTCTGTAATGACATTTTTCTATTTCATTTTTTTAGCGACTCCTTGGTTGCTGAACGAGGTCCTTGATTTGGCCGTGTGGTCTCGTAAGCTGGCAGCTTGCTCGACTTATGATAGGCACATGTGGCGAGACCTGTCCAAAGGGAGGTGGGAGACAAAGTATCATGGTAGGCGCTTGGTGGCTTGTTTTCCTAAAATGGTGTTTTTCTTTTCAGCGTACTAACTTTGCCGCCGTAGGTATCGGGGATTTTTCTGAAATGAGGTCGTTCTCTCTGGGAGAGCAGGGGAGACAGCCGACCTCAGGGTCGAGGGCTGATGATAAACAAAAAGGGCCTCCGGGATATGAGGGGGCTTGCAGTGGGGCGAATCATTCTCAGCGATTTAGAAGAGGCAATTCAATCGATCATCCGGCTTTGGAGGTCTCCATTTTCGAAAGAACATTCCCAATTTCTGCTAAGGGTGTTTCGAAGGGCGAGGAGCACGTGGTGCCCCTTTCTTTTCCTACCAGCCATCTGACATTTGCTCGGCCTTTGGTGAGGCTCAGCGGCTCGGCTTTATGGTAAGCTTTGGTAACCATCATAAGATTATTCCGGTCCCACGCTCTTCCTTTTTCTTTGAATTTTCTTTTGCAGACCTTTGACAGGCTCAAATCCGAGTTGCTTCGCTATGAGGACAAGTTGTGGAAAGCTTTAGATAGAGAGAAATCCCTTAAGATTCTTTTTATGGAAAAGGAAAGCGAGCTGGTTTCCCTGCAGTGTAACGCGGATCGGATCCGGAGCCGGAGTCGCAAGAGCTGCCTTGAATTTTTAGATAGGTATCTCACGTTTCATGCTGACGTATACTCCGCCTTTTATCTTTAGAGACTAATACTTCGATGTTTCAGTTAGAGAGCAAGACGGAGGAGCTGGATTGACTTTAGGGTGAAGTTGGCCGGGCCAAATATGAGTTTAACAAGTTGCAGGCTCATGTAGATACCCAAATTGCGGCCAAGGAGAGTGCTTTCTCTATGATTTCCACCCTTGAGGCACAAATTCGGGTCGTTCATGTGAATGAGTCTGCATGAGAGAACATGATCGCAAGGCTCGCATTCGAGCTCTTGAAGGCAAAGGCCGAGGTGGTGAATGTTCGAGCTGAGGCTGTAATGAGCAGCACCAGGGTAGATCAGAAAGCGGCAACCTATTTGAAGAGTGCTTCTACTGCTAGAGCAGAGCTCTCGATCGTGCAAGCAGTAGCAAAGAGTATGCAAAATGCAAATCTCAGAGGGAAACTCTCAAGGAAATTCATGCCAGGGGCTTTGATCTTTCAAAAATGATCGAGCAAGCCAAGAGGGTGGAGTATGATGCCAAGTTCCTTCTATCTAATGCCGAAGATGGCGAGGATGAGGCCGCCAGGCCATAGTCCCCAAGGGGGACATTCACTTTTTTTGTGTGTATATAGCTTTCACAATATGTTGTAAACAGAGCTTGTATCCATTACCGGTATGTATAAGAGGGAAACCTCGCGGTTTTATATCTTTTGGGTTTCTGTTTGCTAAGATTTTAGCTAGATCAATTCGACCTTTGAGTTACTAGGAGTCTTTAGATTTGATTATACGGCCTTGGGGCTCATTAGGCTAGCCCTAGGGCTCTTACGCGCTTGATCGATGCGACCTTTAGTATAAGATGGCGTTTGATCTCTTATGGTTTTGTTCAACTATTTTGGGTTTGTTCTCCGAGTCGGGTTTCGACTCGAGCTCATTTGTCCCTCAAACTTTTATGTTTTCATGGGCTGGCGACAATGGCTCTCACGCCTTTTATCAAAGCGATCTTTTATGTGCATAGCCCTAAGGCTCATTAGGCTGGCGACAATGGCTCTTACGCTTTGCCCTTAGGCATATGTAGTTAACTATTTTGGGATCCGTCTCCGAATCGTCTTATGGATCAAGCTCATTTGACCCTCAAGTTTTGTATTTGGGCGGGTTGGTGACAATGGCTCTTATGTTTTGCCCTTAGACATATGTACTTAACTATTTTGGGTTTAGTCTCCGAGTCAGGTTTCGACTCGAGCTCAATCGACCCTCAAGTTTTCCAATTTGTGTGGGCTGGCGACAATGACTCTTACGCCTTGGGCTGATGCGGCCTTTTAATGTAAGCTGGCGACAATGGCTCTTACACTTTAGGTCGAAGAGACCTTTTATTGGCTTTACTTTCCCCTCATTAAGGACTTTAAAGTAATTTTTGCCTCACCCGTCATTTCTTCGGGAAGAACCTCGATTTCAAGTCATTTTGCGATGATGTTCGAGCACCTCAGGAGGTTTGGCTTGGAGGCTGAGTAGCTCGAAGCCTTTGATTTGGAGCTGACATGGTCGAAGCTCTTTTGCCTATGCTGAGGGTAGCCTGTTTAACCGGTTATTTTCGAAGTAGATTCGAAGTAATAGCCTGTGATTTTGTAGTGATGGTCGGGTATCCCCGAGTCGCGTTAATTTGGTTGGTACAGCCATATGACCGTAGTCATTTGTTCTTGGTTGGGCCATTTTGGTCTCGAGTGAAGTAGTTTAGGTGTTTATATCGAGGGTACGCCTTTTTAGGGGTCTTACAAGTTCAATATATAGTCTAAACTTCGGGATCGAGTTTACGCTTGGAGTAAGGTCTTACAAAATTTTCATGCCTTTGAGGTCTTACAGTTTTGGATATTTGGTATAAGCATTGTTCATGACTTGCTTGAGGCCTTACAAATATTGTTGTTTCCTTATGTAGGTCTTATGAGACCGAGTCTGCCCGCTTGGGGTGTTATGGCCTCGGATTTTTTAATGAATCGCGATTGACGACAGTCCCTGAGTCATCGAGGGTACATCGTCTTGGAAGCCTTAGTTGTAGACTTTGTATTGCCTCATTAAGGGCTTATAATTTCGGAGATCCCGACCCTGAGGTCGTGCGATTTTTGAGATTTTGACGCCATTCTCCAAATGTTCGAGGCACTTTTGGCCTTGGATATGTTTCATGATTTTCATGCTCCCTCATTGAGGGCTTCTAGGTTTGGAGTTCCAACCCTGAGGTCATGCGGATGCCGAATCGTTGATGCCAGTCTCCGAGTATTCGGGACGTTTTTTATGGAGGAATCGTTTTGGAAAAAATGCCGAGTTTCCTTTGGAGTATGAGATGATTTGACAAAGGGTATTCTTTGATTTATTGGCACAAGTATACATTTTTTCATTGTCAGGGGACCCAATATATATGCACGGTTTGTTCGACCGTTTGGCTCGATATATCATTTTTCTATCGGGGCCTTGGAGGGGGGGTTCCTCCCAGTGTTAGGGGTTGATTACAAAAGAAGCTTCGAATACTTATTAATACTTCCTAAGGTAGCATGTGTATTTTGCCTCATTAAAAACCTTGTCGGTAAAACCCCTTTTTTCAGGATAAAAACTCGGTTGAAAGAAAAGAGTGCAACAGATGCTTTAAAACCTTAAGGTCTTCGATGGTTAATGCTTTGACTGCTTTGGTCGGGCGCCTGCGTAAGGGTTAATATGAAATATGAAATGAAAAGGGAGATATATACCTTAGTGGTGATGGCGCTTTCAAACCTTGGCATTCATTTGGAGGACGCGGTATGGTCCCTTATTCGGATATAGCCGAGGGCGTGTCTCGCGGCTGCTATTTTTTGTCGATTTATCTCTTACTCCCTCTGCTGGAGGGGACTTTGGTGTTTCGGCCAATGGCGGCAGTCTCAAAAGATCGTGTGGATGACATGTTGCGGCTCGTTTGCTTTGTTATTTTTGGTTGTTTCCCTTTCTCGAAATTGGTTTTTGGCCCGGTCACTGGGAAATTCCCGAAGATGGCCATTGTCGAGTAACCGGGCCACTTCTTCCCGGAGTTGCCGACAATCTTCGGTCCTATATCCATGCGTGTTGTGAAGCTCGCATACTAGATTATAGTTCCTTTGTGAATGATCCAATTGTACAGGTCTGGGCCATCTGGCTTCTCTGATTTTACCGATGGCGAACACGATGTCTGACATATTGACGTTGAAGTTGTACTCTGATAAGCGAGACGCCTCCATTGGCCCCATGTTCCTATCGAATTCGACTCTGTTGATGAGTCCCTGAGGATTCCTTCGTCGGTTTATCCTTCGATCATTGCGAGGTGGGTTGTGCCTCGGGGTGTTCCTTCTGTATTTGGTATATGGTTGATATCTTTCTTTGTTTGGCTTTGGCTCCTTCGGCAAGAGCCTGCTTGGGTGTACTTAGCCCGAGAGGGCTTCTAGCTGGTTGTCCTCGGCCCTAATTTTTGACTAGTATCGGTTGTGGATATCCGACCAAGTCACGGCGGGATATTCGACCAGATTCTCTTTCAGCTGTTTCGAGGCCACAACTTTGTTCGTTTAGACCTTGAGTTAAGACCTGCACCACCCAGTCATCAGAGATCGATGGTATTTCTATTCGTTCTATTTGGAAGCGAGATACGAACTCTCGCAACATTTCGTTCTTCCTCTGCTTGATCTTGAACACGTCAGATTTCCTTGTTGCTACTTTGATGGAACCGGCATGTACCTTTTTGAAGAAGTCTTCCAGCATGGCAAATGAGTCTATGGAGTTGGGACTTAGGTTGTGATACCACATCATGGCCCTCTTCGAGAGAGTTTCCCCTAACTTCTTCAATAATATGGACTCGATCACGTCGTCTTTTATGTCGTTGCCCTTCAACGCGCACGTGTAGGCAGTAACGTGCTCATTAAGGTCTGAGTTCCCATTGTATTTTGGGAGTTATGACATTTTAAACATCTTTGGAATGGGTTTCGGAGCCGCTTTCTCTATGAACGGCCTTTGCACAAACTTCTTCGAATCCATACCTTTCAGGACCGGAGGTACGCCCGAGATTTGGTCGACCCTGGAGTTGTAGGTCTTGACCTTCTTGTCGTTGGCTTCTATCATTTTCTCACCTAATTCAATCCTCCTGGTGAGGTCCTCGATCATTGTTACGATGACAGGGTATCTATCTACCCGTTATTGCTCGATCTCTTCGGTAACTGTTCGGTTGGGGAGCTGTCCTGGTGCTACTGTGCTAGGAGTTTTCTGGTGGCTTTGCAGCTAAGCAATAGCCAGCTGTTGTGCCTGCAACATTTCAAAAATAACATGGAGTCTTACATGTCGTTCTTCCCTGGTTGGGGTTTTCTGATCTACTTGCAGATCATCTTAGTGTATACTTCTGTTGGTGTGGGAGCTTTCATCGACCTGCTGCGCGTCGCGCGAACCCGCGTCCGCTAGAATCGGTCCTGGTGCGTTCTCGAGGTTTCGTGGTGGCATACCAACAATCAGAACAACCACACCGTTCTATCCGTGGTTTTCAAGGTTGTCATTTTTAACTCTATTTACTGAGCCAGATATTTTGATTTGAAATCAAAGATCTGGGACAAAAAAAAGTGAAAGATAACTTGCGTTGTGTAATGAAACCAGCAAGAAAAAATTCACTATTAATTTTAGTCCAACGGTGGGCGCCAAACTGTTTATCGTAAAAATGGTTATAATAATTAAATTTGTTGATGGGACTCAAAAAATACGTGATCTATTTTTATGCTAGTTGTTAAGCAGTTGATGCTAGATATGTGAGACCTAGAAGCAGAATAAAGTTAAGGAGAAAGCTATAATCAAGCCAATAGGCTAGTTATTCGGGGCCTTGAGGTCAATTTTGGGGCTCAGTTACGAGCTATCGAGGGTGATCGAGGTAGGGCTAACAGTTACGAGATAGTTGAGGGAGGCTCTTTATGGCCAATGATAAGCAATAAAAGAAGAACAAATATGAAAGTAATAAATGAGAGCAATAATATCAAGAGAGTATGTTAGTGACAAGAGAGGATGTTCTTGTATATTTCGTGTGGAGTAATTGGAACCACAGAGAGTTTACAAAATGTCAAAGACCCCCTTTATAAAGGAAGGGAGTCCCAACATAGTACAAAAACCATTAATTACAAAGATAGGGGGATGGGACAACTAAATGGCACTAGGCTCTGCCAGTACTAACTGCATGCCTTGGGAACTCCCCATTCCCATCATGACCGCAACCAAATTTGTCGTTAGGTAGGGCATTAACAAACCTTGAGGGAGGTAACTCGACCACAACCTCGGAGCCTCAAGGTCTCAAGATGATCTCCTAAAATGCCTTAATGACTAGAAATTGGATCCTCCGGTTTCGCCGTATACAAGTCTTATTGGTTCTTGTTTCTCAATTCAATTGTAGGTCTAGTTCTTGTTTTGATTTCGCATATTTTTCTATATATGTATTTTCATTCATAGTTCGTATGACATAATAACAATATCCAACCTTATCGCTCCGCACCAGCATAATAACAATATCCAATCATATCGCTTCGCCCTGACACAATAACAATATCCAATTATATCGTTCTGCCCGGGCACAATATCAATCACAATCGCACAACAGAAACCTCATAACAACACCCAGACAGTCTGCTTAACTTGTCCACATGTTCACAATAATCACAAAGTAATAATGCCAAAATTTCATCAAGTATATGAGTTCATAAATTATTAACAATGTGAACAAGGACATAAAAATAGTAAAAATGCGGATGGGGTTTAGCATATAAAACATTACTATGGCTAAAATAATTATTGTCATCATGTTCACGTAGCCACAAAGTGATTAAGGATGTTTCATATAAAATACATCCTCAAATTAAAGCTTATTAATAGCCTAAGGTCGGATTTGTTCATAAGACACACATAGATGTGTATAATCTCGTCACCTAGTGTACACGTTGCTTTTTACATAACACGAATAAACAATTAAGGCCAAATCCTAAGAGGTATTCTTCCACACAAGGTTAGTCAAGTTACTTACCTCAAACAAGTCAAATCAGTACTCTAAAATTCCCTACCTCTAGAATCGGCCTCCGAATATGTCAAATCTAGCCAAAAATAACTCAATAACCAAAGACGGCTATAGAAATTAATTTCAAGTAATAAAGCTCCGATATTTATCAAATATAAAAAACACAACCCAGGCTTGCCTCCCGCAACCCAATAAAAGTCATAAATCTAGATTATCCATTCGAATACAAGTCCGCATATACATGTTTCATCCAAATCCTACTTCAAATTAGGGTTCAAATATCTATTTTTTATTTTAGAAAGTCTTGCCAAAATCCCTAATTTTTTACTTATATTGACCAACAAATGCTAGATTCAAGAATGGAATCGTGAATAATAATTAAATCCGAGTCAAGAACACTTACCCCAATCCAAGTAGTGAAAATCACCTAAAGAATCGCCCCGATATGATCTCCTAATCTCAAAATATGATAAAAATAATCTAAACCCTCGATAAAATATGTTATGCCCAGCGCTTCTGCGGTCCATATGTCACTTCCGTGACATTACATCTGCGAAAAAACTATTGTAAGTGTGTCATTCACTTGAACCTCCTACCATCCATCCATTTCTATGCCTAACACTTCGCTTTTGCGCATCTGCTTTTGCGGAAGAAGGCTTGCACATGCGCCAGTGCATCTGCGCTTAAACTGCCACATCTGCGGACTAACCTGATCCCATTCAAATGCACATCTACAACCCCAGGTCATCTTCTGCAGACAAAATCTCATAGGTGGGAAACCATCAGGGTTGATCAGCCAATTAACTCTAAAATAATCTGAAGCCCATCCGAAAGTCACGCGAGGCCCTGGGACCTCGTCCAACCACACAACCAATCCCAAAATATAACATTGACCTAATCCATGTCTCAAATCACATAAAATAACATCAAATCTATAAATCGCACCTCAATTCAAGCCTAATGAACTAATCAACTTTTAAACTTCTAAAACTCATGTCGAACCACGTCTACCCAACTCGGAATGACCTCAAATTTCACACACAAGTCCCAAATGTTATAACGAACCTATTTCAACTTCCGAAAAAACAATCCAAACCCGATAGCCTCAACTCCCGGTCAAACTTATGAACGTTTCTAACCTTCAAATTTCCAACTTTTGCCAAATAGAATCAAATCAACCTAAGGACCTCCAAATCTAACTTTGTACAAATGTCTATGTCCAAAACACCATACTAACCTACTTTAACCATCAAAATATCATTTCGGGGGTCGTTTAAACAAAAGTCAACTAACAGTTAACTCTTATAACTTATGCTTCTAACCTTGAAATTAAGTGTTTTAATTCAATCCAAAACCTCCCTAAAACCAAATCAACCATCTCCGCAAGAAACATAACAACAAATACACATACAAGGAGTAGAAAATGAGGAAATGGGGCTCAAATACACAAAATAACCACTTGGATCGATACAACTAGCCCTCGTAATTAATGGTACAAGCTCTCAGCATGTACTCCAAGATCTAAATGGTACGCTCGGACTGGCCATCTTTCAAGGGATGAAATGTCATACTTGGTGCACCGTGTCCCTAAGGACAAGAAAGTATGTATCATCATACTGACCAACCTTGATGCGTTCAAATAAGGGCGATTGTGGTACTACATTTGCAAGGACTCTACTAGGCTCTGAAATATTCAATCTCACGAACTTGTTGGACAAAGCCTGAACATCCATAGCCAAAGGCCTCTCTCAGCTGGAATAAAAGCAAGACTCCCCATATTCTTTGCCTTCTTAATCAAGGTGTCGACCACCATATTCGCCTTCGTCAGATGATAAAGAATAATGATATCATAGTCCTTCAATAGATCCAACCACCTCCATTGCCTCAAGTTCAAATCTTTTTTCTTGAATAGATTTTGGAGACTTTGGTAACCTCTATACAACTCACAAGACACGCCATATAAGTAGTGCCTCCAAATCTTGAGCACGTGCACAATGGGTTCTAACTCCAAGTCATGCACTAGTGTAGTTCTTCATATGGGTCTTCAACTGACGTGAAGCATAGACAATCATCCTACCATCTGGCCACACACAATTCCAACCCATAAAGAATCACAATAGACAGTATATGAGCCTGAACCTGACGACACCCTGAAATGGAGCTATATTCAAGGCAGTTTTAAGCTTCTGAAAGCTCTCCGTACAATCGTCAGACCACCTAAATAGGATACCCTTATGATTCAAATTAGTCAATGAAGTTGCGATAGAGAAAAACCTTTCCACAAAGGAGTGATAATATCAAGACAACCCTAGGAAACTCTTGATCTTAGTAGCGGTAGAAGGTTTAGGCCAACTCTAGTTTGCCTCAATCCCCCACTGGACACCACATGACCGAAGAATGCCACTAAGACTAACAAGAAATCGAATTAGGAGAATTTATGATATAGCTTCTTCTCCTTCAAAGTATGAATCATGGTCTTCAGATGCAGCTCGCACCCTTCCTTACTAAGGGAATACATCAATATATCGTTAATGAATATAATGACAAAGAAATCTAGATAAGGCTAAAACACCTTGTTCATCAAGTGCATTAAAGTTGTTGGGGCATTGGGCAGCCCAAAAGACATCAACAAGAGCTCATAATGCCCATAACAAGTCCTGAAGGTCATCTTAGGAATGTTTGAAGCCCTGATCATCGGGTGATGATACGCTGATTTCAGGTCAATCTTCGAGAATACCCTAGCACCCTGAAACTGATATATTAAATCATCAATACATGGTAGTGGATACTTGTTCTTGATAGTAACATTGTTAAATTACTTGTAGTCAATGCATATTCTCATGGAATCGTCTTTCTTCTTTACAAATAGAATCGGAGCATCCTAAGGTGACACATTAGGCCCGATGAAATCTTTATCTAGAAATTATTACAACTCTTCCTTTAACTCTGCTGGAGCCATGCGATATGGTGGAATATATATGGGATGAGTGCTCGATTCCAAATCAATACCAAAATCAATGCTCCTATCAGGTGGCATGCTTGATAGGTCTACAAGAAAAATATCTGAAAAGCCCTTCACCGCTGGGACTGCATCAACCGTGGGAGTATTAGCACTCATATCTCTAACAAAGGCTAAATACGCCAATTAACCCTACTAGTCTACTAGACTAGCCAAGAAAGAGTCTAGTAAACAGTATTCGCCCATGTAGGTGAGTAGAAGAAGCCCTACTTAACCATCGGTTGCGCCTTCAAAAAAGAAACCACCTTAATATAAATATAACTGTTGCTCCCAAACGCGCATGAAAGTATACGTGGTCGACAAGTAATATAGGATTGTAAGTCCAGATATCATACCCACAGAGACTTGTGATTAACTATCAACTAAATTAAACCAAACAATTAATCTATTCAAGCGAATCCTAATGTATGAATATTTAATTAAAATTAATCTAGAGTAACAAACTAAGAGATTAAAGAAAACAAGTTGGTGAATTATAGAGACAAATTCAATGTGAGTGAATATTCTAGAGCTATGGGTTAGCTAACAACCCCGTTGAGTTTTCCACTTAAATTGTCTAATTAATTTATTTAGTTTATTGATTGACGGGGTTAATATTGCTCGTAGCATTCTCCCGAAGTACAACTCGCCTATTCAAGCTAACCTAACGCCTATATTACTATGGAATTAGAATTAACAAGAACGCATTTATAATTCCCGTATGATAACCAAGCAAGGTGATTAGGTATATTCCTATCCTAACCACAAATCCGCCCCATCTAAGAGTTAAGATATTTCTCTACTCAATCTTATATGCAATCTAAAATTTTCTCTCCCGAGTTCAATCCTAGATTCGTAGATAGTATTCACTTGGTGATCAAGCAATAAAATAATTAAATACAAGATTAAATAAATAAATAAATATAATAAAATAATAAGAACAATTCAAGCTTCAAACTACAATGTTCATGTAGCACCCAAAACTCTAGAACTAATAAACTATGAAATTAAAGGAAGAGAAGAGAAGAAAAACTAGTTCGAAGCCTCCTCCAAGCATGGTGTGTATTGCCCCATGTGAATTCCCCTTCAAAGTATGTTTGAAATCTTCAAATTAGGTTTAGGACCCTTTTATACAAGTTGGGACCGTGTAGGACCGAAATAATATTGTCCCGGATGAAATAGGAAAACTCTCGCACGCAGCGTCCAGGCTAGCGCCTAGCGCTGGACCTGTCGCTAAAAATTGTAGCATTTTATGTGTAATTCTCAAATCCTTGTTTTGGATTACAAACTTGTGTTGTCTCCACTTAGGGGGACAAAGACTAAAGGGTGTCCCCCTTATTATATTTATTTAATTTTCTTTCTTTTTTTCTTCCGTGTTTCATTTAATTTTGCTCCAAATCTCTTCATCTTCACACCATTTTATTTCTACACAATTAAAATATAATATTAAGCACAAAATAATATAGCTAATACTCAAAAGATGATTAAAAGGTGCTATAATGTGAGGTAGCAATGAGTGAATATATGCATTTTTGGCTGAACATCAACACCCCACACTTAAACTCTTGCTCGTCCTCGAGTAAGTATTAAAATCACTATCAATAAATCAAGCCTAGAAACACCACCACTTTGGTTGATACTAACAATTAGGCCCTATAGCAACTCAAACCATCATATACACACTTCCTCATCATTGTGCAAGATATATAAGTCACAAACAAACAACAAACTTCTTACCTCCTAACCTTATAGCTGGACTCTAACTTACTAAATCTAAGCTCGCTCACCTACTCTGTCAAAGAAGCTAATAATATCACCTATCTATCATGAAACAAGTTCCCTCACAAGAATAAATAGTCCATACACCCGAATCAAAGAATGAATATAATTTAATGACTTAGCATCAAAGAACAACTCTTGCACTCACAAAGAATTCACATATATGCACAAAAAGAACCATAGGCTTGCCCATTATGTATATCTCTACTAATTAAGCATGCTCGACTAGAATCAAATAGGACTTTAACGGATTGTAATGTTGGCTAAGGGACAGGTAGGAAAATTATATAATAGTGACTTACACTTCCCTAAGCACTTTGCAATTTAGACTTCATCACCCATTATTTCCATCTCTTAACTTTATTTTCAGCCCCCTCTTCATCTATTGTTTCACAAGTATTTCCCTCATATCAAGAACAATTCAATTTTTTTTTTCAAAGCAATTTTTTTTTCATGTAACATTCTTTTCAAGAAGGCCTTTTCATCACTTTTCATCTATCATTAATCATCATTTTTCATTTAACCATCCTATTCTTTAAATTTATCAATTAATATCACAATCTAAGCAAAAGTGCTCAAGGAAGCAAAGTGCAAAAACTAAGGATTCAACAAAAGGATCAAGGTAAAAATATGGCTGCCAAACAAAAGGCTACATGCACAAAAGACTAACTAGTGGTACAATATCTGAAAAGGCTAAAATTCGAAAGACATATCAAAGAAAGCATATTATCATCTTCTAAACAGAGCAACACTTTTATTTTGCTTCAATAACATGCAGGGCAAGTTCTAGACTAAGATGTAAAATATGGAATATATGTAATAAATCCTCACCCCACATGGCGCAAGTATCAATCAAGATGGATCAATTCTACTCTAAGACAGAAAATGTCATAGCGAAAAATAAAATAAGAATAAGCTATATACAGAGTCACAACTTTGAGCTCAGGTGTCAGAAAGTCTGCTATTTTATTCATTACTTGAGCACTCAGAGGAAAGTACTACTCAAACTCAGGCCTAAATATGCTAGTATCAAACAAGTTACATATAGTTTTTCTTATCCTCTTTTACTACTCCTAAAAATAAAGAAAAACAAATTTTAATCCTAAAATTATTTTTTAACCGGTTCAAGTTACATCCCTTGAAAAAGAACCGATGCACAAAAAAAATCCAAGAGGGATTATTATCTAACTAAAACTAACTAGAAAAAAAAAGAAAATATTTTTAGATTTTATTTTATTTTATTGGACCTTAATCCCTCAAGAAAGATGTCCACAAAATCCATCATCAGGAAAAGTCTCAATTTTCTGATTTTTTTTCGATTTTTTTTCAAACAGAAACTATTACACTAAGAAAGAGTACTACAACTAAGCTAAGATAGCACAGAAAATCACCTAGAAAATCTCCTCACCCAACACTTAAAATTGTACAATATCCTCAATGCACACTAAAAATAACAATAGGGTAAAAGAGACTCCCTGGTAGGCCAAAGGCCGAAGAATTAGCAGCTCACAGGATACTCAAACTTCTCCCAGGTATGGTCCCTTGTGCGGGTACCTCACACTTACTTTCAACCACCTGCTCGCTTTTGCACATTCCTATTGGCTTTGAATCCATGCTCGCATTCCTACAAAATACAAAAAATAACACAATAAAAAAAAAGCAAAATACAGAAGAAAAATAATATTGGGTTGCCTCCCAGCAAGAGCTTGATTTAACGTCGCGGCACGACGCCATTACTTTCACCATTTTTCCTTCCACTTTGAGGATATAAATTGTGCTCCCAATTTTACATTAATTTTTGTATCACGTTCCTGGGGAGGTGGTGTAAAAATAAAGAACCCAAGTAATAGGTATCGCATCTTGCACTTCTTGGCCTTTAAGTGAGGAATGTCATTTTGTGTCCTTGATGTGGAAAATTTTAGAATATAAACACTTTGTTCCTCATCTGTTGACTCCTCCATAAGCTCGACTGGATCAATTACCATACCACTAACTAAACACAATGTTGAAAAGTGTTAAGAATGAGGTCCAATACGCTCCAACTCCATAATTGCATTAGTTTTGACATCCTCAATTTTGCACTCTTCGTCAACTTGGAATCATTAATAATAATTAGGTCGAATAGTTGAAGTTCTTATCTTTGCTCCACAAGCTGACCATTATCCACAATAATTGGTTGTACGACATCAGACGCCTCAACCTTTTTATTCAATTGATCGTGCATGTCATGGATATCGAAGTCAAATTGGTCTATATCTTTCCTGAGCTCAATTCTTCCTTCTATTAGTTGTTCTGTCATATTTGAAAGACCATCACATAGAAACTCATGAGATTTTATCAGTTGAGCTTGTTCCTCTTGCCAAGATTGGATCATTATATCTACTTCTTCTAAATTATCTTCTAGTGGGAACTGCTCTCTTCATCGAATTGAGGTTCTTCTTGGAAATTGGACATTAATTCGTCCATTCTAGCATGGAGTCTTTTGATTGTTAAGTCATAAAGACTTTGTTGCTCGACTATTTGCCTCATCATGTCCATAATACGAGCCACGCTTTCCATATCCTCCACTTCATTGCTCCTATCAAACTCATAAATATTATTAGAAACATTATAATAAGAACTTCGAGAAGGATAATAAGAATTAGGACAACCATCCCAATGACCACCTTGACAACCACTCACAGTACAAAGATTCCACACATCAGATTTAGATATAAAATTTTTCCACAAGTGTGGTCCTCCAAAATATGGACATGGATCACCAAAATAAGAACAACCAATATTCGACCAATTCTCGTTCCAAGATGCCATGTAAATAAAGATAATAAAATACTAAACTAAGATAAAAATAAAAATAAAAAACTTGAATAGACAAAAAGTAAAAAATCCAATCTGGTAGAATAGTTAATTTCAAAGTCTCCGGCAACGACGCCAAAAACTTGTTGCTCACAAATGCACACGCAAGTATACATGGTCGACAAGTAATATAGGATTATAAGACCAGATATTATACCCACATAGACTTGTGATTAACTGTCACCTAAATTAAACCAAATAATTAATCTATTCAAGCGAATCCAAACGTATGAATATTTAACTAAAATTAATCTAGAGTAACAAACTAAGAGATTAAAGAAAATAAGTTGGCGAAGTATAGAGACGAATTCAATGTGAATGAATATTCTAGAGCTATGGGTTAGCTAATAATCCCGTTGAGTTTTTCACTTTAATTGTCTAATTAATTTATCTAGTTTATTGATTGATGAGGTTAATATTGCTCGTAGCCTTCTCCCGAATTACAACTCGCCTATTCAAGCTAACCTAACGCCTATATTCCTATGGAATTAGAATTAACAAGAACGCATTTATAATCCCTATAATAACCAAGCAAGGCGATTAGGTATATTCCTATCCTAACTGCAAATCCGCCCCCTAAGAGTTAAGAACTTGCTCTACTCAATCTTATATGCAATCTAGAATTCTCTCTCCCGAGTTCAATCCTAGATTCGTAGATATTATTCAATTGGTGATCAAGCAATCAAATAATTAAATGCAAGATTGAATAAATAAACCAATATTATAAAATAATAAGAACAATTCAAGCTTCAAACTACAACATTCATGTAGCACCCAAAACTCTAGACCTAATAAACTATGAAATTAAAGGAAGAGAAGAGAAGAGAAGAGAAGAGAAGAAAAAGTAGTTCGAAGCTTCCTCCAAGCGTGGTGTGTGTTGCCCCACGTGAATTCCCTTCAAAGTATGTTAGATATCCTCCAAATTAGGTTTATGACCCATTTTATACAAGTAGGGGCCGTTTAGGACCGAAATAATATTGTCCCGGATGAAATAGGAAAACTCCCGCACGCAGCATCCAGGCCAGCGCCTAGCGCTGGACCTAGCGCTAAAAATAGTTGCATTTTACGTGCAATTCTCAAATCCTTGTTTTGGATTACAAACTTGTGTTTTATCTACTTGGGGGGACAAAGACTAAAGGGTGTACCCCCTTATTATATTTATTTAATTTTCTTTCTTTTTTCTTTCCGTGTTTCATTCAATTTTGCTCCGAATCTCTTCATCTTTACACTGTTTTATTTCTATACAGTTAAAATATAATATTAAGCACAAAATAATATAACTAGTACTTAAAAGACGATTAAAAGGTGCTATAATGTGAGGCAACAATGAGTGAATATATGCATTTTTGGCCGAACATCAATAACCCAAGGAACCTCTCCACTCCAACCTTGGAAACCACGACATAGCCAATATCACAGTATTAGCAACCAATAATAACATGGTATGGAGATAATAAATCCATACCCAAAGTCATATCAAAATCCACCATATCAAGGAATAGAAGATCAACCCTAGTCTTGTAGACCCTAATATTGACTAAATAGGAACGATAGACACGATCCACCATAATTTAATCCTCAACGGGTGCATACACATTGTGAGCACATGATTTTTGCCCCACGAGAACTACTCCGAAAGAAATCAAAATAATTTTTTCTTCGTACGCAATTTTGAGAGTTTTCGTAGCATGTTGTTAATTATTTGTATTTTGTTTGTGAATGTTTATTTTCATTTTTATTAATTAAAAAACACAAAAAATATATGTTGCGTGTGAATTTAGGATTTTAATGTTACAATTGGGCATTAATGAAACAATTTTTTGACTTTACAAGAATAAAAATCACAAAAAATAATTTACTGTGCATTTTTAGCATTTGATGTCCGACTGTACGATTGTTTGTTTTCCAATTGTTAGTCAATTATGTGTGATAGTTGTAATTAGGAATTAAATTTGCATTTTTATAAGTTAATTTGATTTATAAATCAATGCAGGATTTTGGTTTTTAATGTGGAAAATTAGTTAAGAAGAACAAGAAACAAATAAAATAAGAAAAAGAATAAATCCGATTGGGCCTGCCCTGTTGCCCATTCAAACAGGCCCAAACGACCCCAGGTCCAGTCCATCTCCAGGTGTATCCAAACGACGTCGTATCTGGCCAATAGATCTGATCCATTGATTTGTTTTGATCGAACGGTCAAGATCACCTCCCCATACCCCGTATCCACCCGACCCGTTCCCACTCGGTCTCGTAGCATGACCAAACGATGTCGTTCCCCTCAAGTTGATCAATCCAGGCCGTTGATCTTGAACGATCTAACGGCCCGCATTAGATATCCCCTTTAGTATATGAGCTTAATCCTTCACCCACCCTCTAATCCATTACCCCCCTCTCACCCCTTCTTCTCCAAGAACCAGAGACAAACACCCCTTTTGAAACCCTAGCCGCCCCCTTTCCCCTTCGCCTGAAACCCGGTGGCCTGAAGTCTGATGGCCACCATACTAACACCCCTAGACCATCTGACCACCCTCAACCCAAATCCATGGACCACTAACCTCGAATCATCACCAACCGTCTCGAATATTCAATCGAAGATTCGAGCAAAAAACCCTAGTTCATCTAATGAACCCCAAACTCACACCACGGGACCCCCAGACCTCCCTTACCTCTAAGACATCACTGGTTCCCTTCGAATCTCGGTGGAACCATTCGAATCCCAAATTCGAACCAAAAACCCTAACGAGACCAAAACTGGAATTTTTCCAAAGCAGGGGAAAGTTGGGGTTCCTAATCGACCTTAGTCGAGTGTTCTCAGTCGAGAACATTCGATTAAGGTCCATTTGATCTCAAAAGTTCGAGTCGGAGTTCATTTGTTTCTCGATTATCTGAGGTATTTTTCCTCCTTTTTTTTCTATTTTGGTGTTATTGATATTTGTTAGGTTTGTTGTATTAATTTTTCGGTTTTGTCAAGCATCTTCTCCTCCTTCTACGAACCTTTTTATTTGGTCAAATTTTATCATTGCTTCTGTGCGTTGTAAATTGTATATGTTATAATTTGTATAATCGATTGAATAAGTGTCGTCGATTAGTCTTTCATGCTTGAATGCTAGATTAACATGGTAGGCTTCCCCTCCTACTTCTTTCTGTTCTAATTTTGTGATTGAGAATGAGCCTGTTGATGTGTTTGAACTAAGAACTGAGCCTGTTGGTACGCTCAGTTCATTTGGTTGTCTCTTCTTTTGTTTTCCAATACAATTAGGTGTATGATCATCTAGTTGGTTTTAGTTTTTGCTTGTATTATTGACTCCCTGCTCGATCATTTGGTCTGAGTTGATCAGGATTGGTTCCCAATATGATTAGCTCATTCAACTTTGAGCAGATGCTATGTGATCTAATTTGAGTTTGATTATCGTGTGAATTTGATTAGGAATTGGTTATAGCTGTAGTGATTTGGTGATCAATTAGGAAACAATTTTGGTCAGTTGAAAGGTTTGAACAGGTTTAGAATTGAAGGGGTTTAATACAGATTGGTAAGGGTCAGGGTAGGGCAGTAATATACAGGGGTTAAGGGGGTAATTTTGGTAAGGTTTTAATTAGAATAACTTAAGGGCATGTCAAGTGGTTGATTAAATGCCATTAGTTTAATAACAATGGGAACCAAACATAATAGCATGGGATTTATTTAATACCCCATGACCTTTGATTGAAACAATAGGGAACTAAGTGTGGGGAGCCAAGTTAACTTGAATCAAGATAAGACATAGGAGTGGGGATTTAGAGGGGATGGGCAGAATTAGTTCTGGGGAGTTCAAGGCAGAGTTAGCAGGTCTGTTTTGGGCTATAAATAGGCTAAGTTTTGACAGAAAAGGGGCTGGCTTTTGAATCGAAAAGAGGTCAGAATTGAGAGTTGAAAAACTGGAGAGTCTAGTCTTCTTTGACTACTGAAAATCAATTAAAAAGTAGAGTTCCTGAGAGTGTTCTTCTTAGAGAGTTAAAGAACAGAAAATCAGAAAGCATACTATTTCATTACATCTTTTAGTCGAGTCTGTTTGTTTGGTGTTGCTGCTGGTATTTCTGGTTTGATTTCACTGGGTTCCTAGTTCGTCTGTGTTGCTGTTGGTATTTCTGGGTTTTTAATTGATTTTCCTGAGTTTGCTGCTGGGGTATATTGTTGTTGTTACTGTTGCATTGGCTGTTTTAAGGACTGGTATTCGTTGCCGTTACATCTGCTGTGTTGTTACTACAACTGACCTTCCTCTTTTCTTTTTCCTCGTTGCATTTTCCAGGTACACATTCTAATCATGTGTGATGAAGCTGTGAAGTGAAGTAATAAATGAAGTTTTTTTCGTCCATATGAATGCCTGTAGTTTAGTCCATAATACTTTAATCTTAGTTTATTTAAAACTGTATTGAGATTGAGCTATTCTGGACTGTTTTGAGTTGTTGAACTGTCGTTTACGAGTATTTGTCCATTCAGTTTACTAGTTAAGTTCACTATTATTAGCATAGTGTAATGTAGCTTAATTTATTTTCAGTAATCCATTTTTCAGTAGTTACAAAATCGTTTCAAGTCGTTTCATTTGTTAAAAAGGGGATCGAATGGTTCAAAGAGAAATCAGTGTTAGACATGTTTAGTTCTGCAAATATTAGGCAGAGTCAAAAAATGGCCAGTAATTTCGTAGGATCGGCAGGTTGGATATATTCGAAGTTTGGTTCGGTGTAATAAAACTAAAGCCCTTAAGCTAGTAGGCATGAGTTGAGTTCGAATAAGACGTGTTAATGCTCCTTTGAATATAATAGATTTTCCAAGCGTCTGATTAAGTTTTAACAAACTTTCGCGAGCATTACTGATTAAGGTTGGTTTTAGTTTCAAATAGCTGCAAACAATTAATTCCAACAGTTCAATTCATCTAATAATGTGGGTCTAAATTAGTTAGAGAATAATTAGTTTGTTTTGATAATATTGTTTGTCAATTCTGTATTCTATTCATAATTTCAATTTTAGTAATATTTATTTATAAAATAAGGCACGAAACAGTCTCCCTTTGTGCAAACTCGAGTGCAATTTTTCATTTGCATTTGCCATAATCTAACACTATAATTTGAGCTTCGAGTTAGGTAGCGGGTTCAAACTAAGAGGGTCCCTCCTTTTGTTTGAATTCGGACTTGAACTCGAAGCCCAAATTTATAAACATGTAATTAATTAGGACCTTTTCTTTATCTTTAGAGACACAAATAATTAGAAAATCATAGTCGCTTTAGGACACCCTTAAATAAAAATAAATGAGACGAGCCTCACCAAATAAAAATGCACAAACTGCGGGGCCCTCAATAGAGGTTTATAATAAATACTTAGATTTCAGGATAGGTCATTTAGCGAATTTCACGGCCTTCCCCAAAATAATAACGCGATAGTCTATTTAGGCGCGTGTTCAATAATCTTACCTTCTTAAATTCGGGTGTGCATTTCATGCGGCCCAAATCCAAATCCCAAAACGTTGAATAAAATGTGTCAAGGATCCGGGTGCATTTCATGTGACGTAATCCAAAAACATATTTTAAACAATATTCAATTCCTTAAAAAATAATTAAAAGCGTTTAAAGGTTAAAATTTGCACATAAGTTAAAGCATGTTATAAAATCAGATAAATAAGCCAAATATAAATATGACAGTTAAGCGACCGTGCTAGAACCACGGAACTCGGGAATGCCTAATACCTTCTCCCGGGGTAACAGAATTCCTTATCCGGATTTCTGGTTTGTAGACTATAATACATAGTCAACTTTTTCCTCGATTCGAGATTCAAACCGGTGACTTGGGACACCATAAATCTCTCAAGTGGCGACTCCAACTCTTAATAACAAATCCCATTTTGATTGTCCTTTAATTGAAAAAACTCCCTTTACTACACCCTTCGCGGGGTGCGGCGCGGGTAAAAAGGAGGTGTGACACACATAAACATGAGTATCTAAAGAATCATGAGACATATCTAAAAATAAAGCAAATTAGGATGATACATACAAATAGGTAGAACCCAGATCAAATAAAATTGATGCATCTCTATGACAGACCTAAACGAAACTTGTAATGACTGCATATTATGCAATTGCATTAGTCCTACTAGGGAAAACATAACAATAGGTTTGCTCCCCCCCAGGATGATCTCCACCCGCCTGTCCTCCACCTCTAGCTGGCTGTGCAGGTGGAGAAGCAACTGGAGCAGGAACCATATCCTAGTACCTTGCTGATGTCCACCCATCCTAACTCTAGGAAAATCTCTCACCATGTGACTAGCATCACCACCCTCAAAATAACCACTTTACGGGCACAACTGCTGGTATTTGGTCTGCCCCGGACGACTGGAATGACTGTTGTAGGAACCTCGTGTGGAAGGTGCATAGAAATATGGTTGTTCGATATGAGTGCTCTGAGATCCATGGCTAGCTGGAGCACTATAATAAATGTGAAGTACATGCTGAACTGGTCGACTGACAAAGCCTTTACCATGACAAGTTTGAACCATAGAGTAAAAATTACTAAATCCTCTAAAACCACGAGGCTTCTTAGCTCCCTATCCTCTAACTCCTGACGGCAGATATGCTCTAGCATCCTAAAAATCTCCACAACCTAATGAAATAGAATCTTAGTCTCCAACTTCTATGCCATCCCAAATCTAAGGCTAAAAATGAGTCTCTTAATAAATCTACAATCTCTCTTTGTCTCTCTCTCTCTCTCAATGGGCAAAAAGGAAGGTGTATGACGAGAAATCTATGTAAACCACATAACATACTCGAACACAGTCATAAGCACAACTTCTCAAACACGTTGTGCAACTTGCCCTTGTGGGTTTGTGGAATAAACTCCCTTAAGAAAAGATCAAAGAACTGGGAATATGTAAGTGGTGCTACGCTAGTTGGCCTACTCTTCTCATAAGTTTGCCACCATCTGTATGCCTACCCCATAAACTGAAAAGTAGTAAGGTCGATCCCACTCGACTCTACCAAACTCATGGTGCGCAGAATGAGATTACACTGATCAAAGAAACCCTATGAATCCAGAAAAACCCTCAACAAAATCGAGGAGGATGAAACTTCTGAAACCTCTCCAAAATCCTCTGTCGCTCACTCGACAAAACTGGGCCTACTTCGGGGCTGAACTACAATTATTGGATTCATAGGCACAACATCCCATGTCTGGTAAACACGAGCCATTTGCTCTAGCGTATAGGCATGGAGAGTTTAAGCTCCCTCCCCAGCCTATGAAGTAGCTGGAGCTATCGGAGTCAACCCTACTTGGGCTAAACTCGTGAACATGCTCATGCAGTATGCCAAGGTCTCCAGAAGCCCCGATGTAACAATAGGTTGCTCGGGCGCATTTTAAACACACTTGGTTTCCTGATCCTCCACTGGAGTTACTGTAGACTCCATAGTTGCTGCTCTAGCAGGTTCTATAGGTGTAACACAGGTCCCTCGTCGGTCTCTAACTCTGCTCGGCCTCTTGCGGCTCTAATAGGGGCGTAGGGGCCTGCTCAGCTAATCCGGTAGAGCATGTCCTCAACATCTATGATAGAATAGAAGAGTAAAGGCTCAAACTTCGGAATAACAAATCGGTACAATAAAGAATGAAAGAATGGGATATTTCCTAACAGTTCAGTAGCCCCTTGAGGATAAGCGCAAACGTCCTCGTACTGATTCGCAAGACTCTGCTAAAATTGCTTATGACTCGTAGAACCTATGAAACTCGAGCAATGATTCCAATTTGTCCCAACTAAAATCCCACCATAAGGGACGTGATGGCACCTAATCTCAAAAACTTGGTAAGTCGATCACTTAACAATATTCAAATAAGCAAATATTATATAATAAGGAAAAACTTAATAATAAAGCAGAAATAGAGTTAAGACCAGCCAAAATGGCATTACTCCAACATCCTCAACTTTGTAATATAAATTATGAGCTCTAACTGAATACATAAGGATTTTCCAAAATACAATATTGTTCAGATATAAAAATAATAGTATAAATATAGGGATATGACTCAAAGGAACTATGACGATCATGCAGCTCTACCTTGAATCCTCATAGTCAATGTAAGCCCTTACTTCCTGGTTCACTGCCTCCAACACCTGGATCTGCACAAAATATGCAGAAGTATAATATGACTACGCTACAATCGGTAACCAGTAAGTATCAAAACTAACCTCCGTAAAGTAGTGAAGAGGTTGAAGTCATGTGATACTCACTAGTCAAATAACCTATGCAATATATCAAAAACTAGCAATATAATGTATAAAAGAAACAACTATCAAACAATCTCTTTAGAACATATGATAACAACTCATTGAAGGAAAGGTTTATCTTGACAACAAGTCATCAATAAGAAATACAAATATATGATACCTCGTATCACGGTGGCAATATCTATCTGTATCGCTCCGCCTAGACACAATAACAATATCCATCTGTATCTTTCTGATCTGACAAAATAACAATATCCATCAGTATCGCTTTTCACCCGACAATAACAACAATATCAATCATAATGGCATGGCAGAAAACAAATATGAACACCCAAACGATCAACCCAACATATTTGTATAAGCTCATAATTAATCAGAAAGGTGCACAAGAACATGACAATAATAAAAATGTTGATGGGTGTTCAACATATAAAGCATGACTACGGATAAATCAAATGTAGTGATCTTATTCATGTAAACACAAAGTGGTTTAGAAAGTTTCATATAAAGTAGGTCCTCAAATTAAGGCATATTAATCGCATAATATCTAATTCGTTCAAAAGCCACACATAGCACACGTGTACACACTAGTCACCTCGTGTGTGTGTGTGTGTGTGTGTGTGTGTGTTGTTTTTAACATAATACAAATTAAAATTAAGTCCAAATCCTAAGAGGTATTCTCTCACACAGGGTTAATCAAGATACTTACCTCAAACAATCCAATCAGTACTCTAAAAAGCCATTGCCTCTCGATTCAGCCTACGAACGGGTCAAATCTAGCAAACAATTACTTAATAACATCAAACACGGCTATAGAAATTGATTCCAGGTAATAAAGCTCCAGGATTTATCAAATATCAAAAAGTGAATCCAAGCCTAGCTCCCGAAACCCGACAAAAACCAGAAAGCCCGATCAACCATTCAAATACAAGTCGAAATATACAAGCTTCATCTAAATTCGACTCTAAGTGACCTCCATTTTTTGTTTTAGATTTTTTTTTCAAATCCCCAATATCTCATTAGATTTACCAATCAAATGAAAAATTCAAGGACGAAATCATGAATAATAATCAAATCCGAGTCAAGAATACTTGCCCAATTCAAGTGGGTGAGAAGCGCCTCAAAAATCGCCTCAATCCGAGCTGCCAATCTCAAAATATGATAAAATAAGTGTGCACGGTGAAATCGGAGGGTCCAATTTTCCGTCATTATGATACCCCATAAAACTGTTTCACAAGGTTTGAGACTGGGGTCGAGGTTCACCCTCGAGAGTTGTCTACGCTCGACCTCGAGGCGATGTAGACCAACGACTATATTGGAAAAGTGGGGAGTTCCCAAAGAGTGCAGCTAGAGCCGATAAAGTCTGTCAGGCTAGTCTGAGCCCGCATCATGATGTCAACTAGCTGCCACATCTCCATATCTTTGTAATAAATGAATTTTTACTATGTTGGAATCCCCCACTCCTATATAAAGGGGGTCCTTGCCATTTTTAAACAATTGTTGCTCCACACCAAATACAGAAGAACATTCTCTTGATATTATTGCTTCAATTCATTGTTCTTAATTTATTGCTTATTATTGGCCATAAATATCCATCATTGATTTTATCATAATTGTTAGTCACTCTTTAATTACCTTTGATAGATCCAGCCGAGCACCCGAATCGACCTCAAGGCCCTCGAATCGACATACTCGAGGCCTTGATTGCTAACCTATCGGTTTGGTTATCGCCTTGTTCTAAACTTTTATCTCGTTTCTAAGTGTTTCACATATCATCAACTACCTAACAACTAGCATAAAAATAAATTACGTATTTTTAGAGTCCTATAATAAAATTTAATTGTTATTACCATTTTTACGGTAAAGAGTTTGGCACCCACCGTGGGGCTAACAATAATAGTGATTATTTTCTTGCTGGTTTTACTACACAACGCAAGTTATCTTTCACACTTTCTCTTGCCCATGATCTTTGATTTCAGGTTGGATTGTCTGATTCAGTAAACAACTATCTCGAGAACCATAGAGAGAATGGTGTGGATGTTCTAGGTGTTGGTAATAATAGGCAAATTAGACTATAATTAGGCCCTAAATAACCACATTTTTGTATAGCTTTTACGGTAAAAAGTGATAACAAAATGCTCTGATTAGTGCTTTTTATGCTTTACAGGCTATATCCAATAAAAGAAGTCTGTGGAATACTTTTGGGATCAATTACGGAGAAAAGGAGGCCAATCATACAATATCCACAAAGTTCACCAAGTGAAGGGACAAAACCAGAACTGAAGCTGGTCTGCCGCTGTCCGGGCGTAACCGCGGTAGGACCGCGGCAGAACAATGTTGCAGATTCTGAAGGCCACTTTGGCCGCGGTTTTGGCGTAACCGCGGTAGGACCGCGGCAGGACATGTAAAATTCAGGGACCAAAGTGCAAAACACGGGATTTTTCCTCATACATGTGCCAATGCTTCTGCGCACCAGACCCCACTCCTGCGGAATCCCCTGACAACCCAAGCTTCGCTTTTGCACCATCCTGTCTGCTCCCGCAGACTCGCACCTGCGGTCCAAACCACGTAGGTGCAAAAGCACCAGAACCCAACTGCCTTCAAACTTTAATGATCTGAGAATCATCCAAAACTCACCCGATCTCCTCAGGACCCCGTTAAAACATATCAAGTAGTCCAAAAATATGACACGAACTTACTTGAAGCCTCATATCAAACAAAATAATATCAAAAATACAAATCATACCTCAATAAATCCCTAATAAACTAACAAACTTTCAAACTTCTATAACTTATGTCGAACTACATCTAGCCAACTTGGGATAATTCTAAATTTTGCACACAATTTACAACTTCCGAAACCGATAATATTAAAATCAACTCCCTATCAAACCTATGAACCTTTCAGACCTTCAAATTTCCAAATTTTACCTTTTAGATCCAAATCAACTAGGGGACCTCAAAATCCAAATTCGTACCTACGCTTATATCCAAAATCACCATATGAACATATTGGAACCATCAGAACACCATTTTAGGTCGTTTACACAAAAGTCAAACTCCGGTCAACTCTTATAACTTAAGCTTCCAACTTTAAAACTATGTGTTCCAATTCAACCCACGCCCTCCCGAAACTAAGCCAACCATCCCTAAAAGTCACATAACAATAAATACATGTACGAGGAGCATCAAATAGGGAAAATGGGCTCAAATACACAAAATAACTGGCTGCGTTGTTATATTCTCCCCTCTTAAACAAATGTTCATTCTCGAACGGGTTTGTAATCATACTTGGGATATCATAAAGATAAGGGTATTTGCTTCGTATATCATGCTCGGTCTCCCAAGTCGCCTCATCGACCAGTTGACCTCTCCATTGAACCTTCATCGATGCAATATTCCTCGACCTCAATTTGTGAACCTACCTATCCAAAATGTCCACTAGTTCCTCATTATAATTCAGATTCTTTTCCAACTGCAGCGAGCTAAAATCTAATACCCGTGATGGATCTTCATAATACTTCCGAAGCATGGAAAATGGAGCACTAGATGAACTCTAGATAAGCTGGGTGGAAAAGAAAGTATGTAGAACACCTCTCTAACTCTCTCATGCACCTCAAAAGGAATATATCGAGGGCTAAATGTATACTGCAAAACCAGAGGGTCCGATTTCTTGTCATTAAGGTATTTCAGAAGATCATCTCAAATCTCGAGGCTGCAAAGTTGCGGTTGAGTTTCCTTCCTCGAGGCTCGTCGATGGCCGGCCTAGAGGCAATTTTTACCGTGGCTAGGGTAAAAACGGGGAGTTTTCAAGACACATGGGTAAGTCTGTCAAAGCCTAGCCGGCCTACTCTAAACCCGAATTAGGGTGTCATGTCTAGTTTTCCTATCTCCATATCTTTACAATTAATGTATTTTGTACCGTGTAGGGATTCTCCTTTTATATAAAGGGGATCCTTTCCATTTTGTAGTCAACTTTTGCTCCAACTACTCCATACAAAATATAGAAGAACATTCTCTTTTCTCTCTCGATATTTTTGTTCTTATTTATTATCTTCATACTTGCTCTTATTTATTATCTTCATACTTATTCCCTTTCAGGTTCAGTGTACCTAAGTAGGCTTCTGACGAAGTAGCCAAAACCAAATGAAGAAAGTATCAGCCATACACCGAAGACAAGAGGAACATCCCGAGGCGCAACCCACCTCGCAATAATTGATTGATCAATCAAAGATATAATCCTTGGGACTCATTAACAGAACCGGATTCAAAAGAAATACGGGTCCAACAAGAGCACCACGCCTATCAGAATACAACTTCAACGTTGATTTGTCGGATATCATGTTCGCCATTAGCAAAACCGGAGACACCAGATGGCCCGAGCTTATATAGTCGGATCATTCCTAAAGGAATCTTTACTTAGTATGTGAATTTCATAGCACACATGACCATGGGACCGAAGACTGCCACCAACTCCGAGAGGAAGCAACTTGACTACTCAATAAAGGTCACCTCTGAGAATTCTTAAGTGACCAGGCCAAAAACCAGTTCCGAGAAAGAGAGATGACCAAGAAGAACGAGATGAACGAGCCACAACATGTTATCCACATGATCTTGGGAGGCACCGACGCTCCCCAAGAACCCGCGGTGAGAAGGACAAAAATATCCATCACGATAGAAAAGGGATCCCAGGGATACGTACCCAAGATTCCCTCACATTCAAAGAAGAGGACTCCGAGACCTTGTCTCAAACTCATAATGACGCACTCATAATCTTTTCCTCGTGAATACATTTCAAATAAAACGTGTACTCGTGGATCTAGGTAGCTCGACCAACATTATCAGGTCGAGGGTAAAAGAGCAGCTTGGACTGCTACACAAAATCGTGCCTGCCACTCGAGGCCTCAACGGAGTCAACATGGCAAGTGAAACAATGAAAGGAGAAATCACCCTACCAGTCAGCATGGCCGGCATGACCCAAAATGTCAAATTTCATGTCATCGAAGGAGAAATGAGGTACAATACCTTGTTGATTGTGGATACACTACATAAGCGCAGTACCATCCACCCTCCACCAAATAATGAAATTCCTAACAAAGGATGGGATTAAAACCGTCTACGGAGAGCAGCACGCGGCAAGGGATATGTTTGCGGTGCATGACGTGGCACCGACACCAATACCTCCACTCTCAAAGAGCCAAAGGGTTATCAAAATACATATTTGGTTAAGCCCGATTAAACATAACAGAGGACCATACCGTTTCCTTATTACAAGCGATAAGGACATATCGAACCTCGTAACATCGCCGGCACATCCCATACTAAGGTATGATCTTCTCCCTTTTCATGTTCTATTTTTCACACTAACCTTTATGTAGGCGCCTGATCAAAGCAGTCAAAGCAGTTAAAGTTCTAACCTAGCTCAAAGACCTTAAGGTTTTAAAGCATCCGTTGCACTCTTTTCCTTCGATTGAGTTTTTGTCCCGAAGAGGGTTTTACCGGCAAGGTTTTTAACGAGGCAACGCCTATATTCTACCTAAGGAATATTCAACAAGTGTAGTCAACTACGAACACTGGAGGGCATCCCCTCAGAAGATCATCCACTCGGAAGAGCTGAGAAATGGTAAATAGGGTCCCAATAAAAAGATGATGTACCAGGCCAAACGGTCGAATGAACCATGTCCGCATAGCCAAGCCCTCGATGGCGGAGACATATGTACTTTTGCCAAATAATCAAAGAATACCTTTTTCCAAAGCATCTTATACTCCAAAGGAAACTCATCATTTTCGAATAAACAATTCCTCCATCGAGAACGCCCCGAATACCGAAGATTCACATCAACAATTCGGCACACGCATGACCTCAGGGTTAGAACTCCAAACTCATAAGCCCTCAACGAGGCATCATAAAAATCACAAAACATCTCCAAGGACAAAAGGGCCCTGAACACTTGGAGACTAGCATCAAAAACCCAAAATATGCATGACCTCAAGGTCGGAATCTACGAAATCGTAAGCCCTCAATGAGGAAATACCAAGCTCACGAGTAATGGCTCCCGACCTAGAACAACCTCGATGACTCGGAGACTATCGCCAATTGCCATTTATTAAAAAACCCGAGGCCACAAGACCCTGAGCGGGTAGACTCGATTTCGTAAGAGCTACACAAGGCAACAAAAAATCTATAAGACCTCAAGCAAGGCATAAACCATACTTGTACCAAGTACCTAAAAACTATAAGACCTCAAAGGCATGAAAATTTTGTAAGACCTTACTACAGGCATAAACTCGATCCCAAATTTAAAGTTATATATCGAATTTGTAAGACCCCTAAAAAGGCATACCTCGATATGGACACCTAAACTACTACACTCGGGACCAAAAATGGCTCCGGCCAAGCACAAATGACTATGGTCATACGGCTGTACCAGCTGAACTACCCGACTTGGAGATGGCCGACCGTCGCTACAAAATCATAGGCCATTACTTCGAATCTACTTCGAAAAGAACCGGTTAAATAGGCTACCCTCGGTATAGGCAAACGAGCTTTGACGATGTCAGCTCCAAATCATAGGATTCAGGATACTTAGCCTCCCAGCCAAACCTCCTGAGGTGCTCGAACATCACCGCAAAATGACTTGAAATCGAGGTTCTTCCCGAACCGATGACATGTCAGGAAAAATTAATCCAAAAGTACGTAATGAGAGGAAAATAAAGCCAATAAAAGGTTGCTTCAACCCAAAGCGTAAGAGCCATTATCGCCAGCTTACATTAAAAGGACGCATCGGCCAAAAGCATAAGAGGCATTATCGCCAACTTACATTAAAATGCCGCATCTGCCCAAAGCGTAAGAGCCATTGTCACCAGCTCACACGAACATGAAAACTTGAGGGTCGATTGAGCTCGAGTCGAAGCCCGAATCGGAGACTGAACCCAAAATAGTTTACATATGCCTCAAGGCAAAACGTAAGAGACTATCTGTATACGGCAAAACCGTAGAATTTCTCATCATTAAGGCATTTCATAAGATCTTCTCGAAGCCTCAAGGCTACAAAGCTGCGGTCGAGTCTCCTTCCTCTAGGCTCATCGATGCTTGACCTAGAGGTAATATTAACCATGGATAGGGTAAACGAGGAGTTTCAAGACACACGGCTAAGTCTGACAAAGCCTAGCAATCCTACTCTGAACCCGAATCAGGGTGTGTCATGCCTAGTTGTCCCATCTCCATATCTTTACAAATAATGTATTTTGTACCATATAGGGATTCCCCTTCTATAAAAAGGGGATCCTTGCCATTTTGTAATCAACTGTTGCTCTCACTACTCCACACGAAATATAGAAGAACATTCTCTTTTCTCTATAATATACTATCTCGATATTGTTGCTCTTATTTATTATTTTCATACTTATTCTTCATTTATTGCTTATCATTGGCCATAAAAAGCCTCCCTTAATTATTTTGTAACTGTTAGACCTACCCCGATTTCCCGTGATAGCACAAGCCCGAGCCCTGGAATCGACCTCGAGGCCCCAAATCGACAAGCTCGAGGCCCAAATAACTAGTCTATCGATTTGATTATAGCTTTCTACTTAATTTTGTTTTACCTCTAAGTCCCACATACTGCTTAACAACCCACATAAAAATAGATCACGTATTTTTAGAGTCTCATCAATAAATTTAATTGTCATTACCATTTTCACAGTAAACACTCAACTTACCTTTCTTCCTGGACCTCATCACACCCTTCATGGGCAAAACTCTGAGTAGAACTCTCTCAGCAGCCATGAATGCCACATCATGAGCCTTCATATCAACATAACTCTTTTTGTCTGGACACGCTATACGAAGTCTCTCCTTAATCAATTTCACCTTATCCAAAGCATCATATTATATCATATACTTTGTACATTGGATTTGTCGTAAGATAATTGGCATAACTTCAAGGAAACGATTATGTTTTGAGTTTATAAGTATTTATTCTATTTATAACAAGTGATAAGTAAGTGTCGTGAAGGCCAGAGTGTAAATGAATCGATAAAAATTAGTTTCGTCGAAGTTTGATATTTTAGGATAAAATACGACCCAAGTTATAATATCCTGTATTTACGAATTAATTCTATACTACATGACCGTGATAGTAAGGTATATGAAGTATGTTAAAAGTGATTATTATTTAAGTGAAACGAGATCTAGAAATTAATTATGCGTGTTAGTAATTAAAAGGGGGATTATAGTGGAAGAGAAAATATTAGTCAAGATTGTTGAATAAATAATATGTGGGCATGATTCACATGGATTAAAAATACGTGGCAGCCAAGGGTTGAAGGCATGAATGCATAAGGTGGAGGGGCACCTATTTTATTTAATTATCTATAAAGGCTACACGTGTATTAAAAGGTGTGTTGACACCACATTATAAAGCATGACCTATGATTGACACATGTATGGATAAAGTTATTACTTAATAAATTTAGATGACTTTTCTAACTTTTTATTTTAAGTAAGATACTAGTTGAAAACGCGAATGTATATACAGATAAAAACAACGTAAATTTCCAAGTGATATGGCAGTAAAGTGTAATCATTCTCAAAGATAATATATAGGTTTTTCTTTCTACCTCGATCTTTTCGTTACGTGTTTTGTCGCAATTAACGTGTATTGGATGGGTTGTTAAGCAAATTGGCTCTGGTACATTAAGGATAATTCTTTCTTCTTTTGGCATGATCCAAGTAACGAAACATAAAATATTATTTCATAAATCGTTCTACTCTTCATAGTTAAGGATATATAAGTTATTCATTCTTCTAAAATTTGGAGTCTGCTTATCATGGTTTCAAAAAACAATAGATTTTTCAATATCCCCATTCGAGGACGAATGAGTTTAAGTGGGGGAGGATGCAAGACCCCGTCAAAACCTAGTAGCTCGTAGTTTTAAATCCCGATTATGTGTTGGGAATGTGTAAAATTCTTCACGGTTCGGACCCTTTTGCACTGATCTAAGCGTTTAAAATCAAAGAATCAAGTTTTCCAGAAAAGTGCTATTTTGCGGTCCAGAATGCGATCACAAATCTAGTATGCAGACCGCATTTCTGCCGCAGATTAAGTTAGTGGTTTGATTAAAATTGATGTTAAAATACGGTCCATTATGCGACGGCATAACTGATATGCGGACCGCATTTCCGTAGCAAAGTGAGTCAATGTGTCATTTAAATTTGAGGTCGAATATGCGGTGCATTATGCGACCGCAAATCGTGTAAGCGGACTGCATTTCCGCCACAGACCCAGATAGTAGGATTAAATTTATTGAGCACTTTTGCGGTCCATTCTGCGGACCGCATTTCATCTTTGCAATCGCATAACTGACTTGGGCTACTATTTTTCTAAAATTTTAAACCCGACCCCTTTTTAATAAAATACCCCCAACCCTTCATTTTAACGATATTTCTGAACCAAGTAAGACAGAGGGAAGAGAGGGTTCTTGAGAGAGAAAGTCATCTTCATCAATTTTATTCTTCAAACTATCCGGGCCGAAAAATTTCAAGGTTATTATCTTCATCCCCATTCTTGCAGGTAAAATCCCTAACCCTTTTCATTGATTTTCAGGTTTAAACTATGGGGGGAGTCTCATGCCTTGATTTTTGAAAAGAATGGTTGAAAATATATATGCATGCCTTTTAAAACCTAAAATCTAGTAAGAGGAATTGGATAGGAGTAAAGGATTGTACAGAGAGGGGTTGATAACCTAAATAAGTTTGAGTAGCAATTGTGAGCTTCAATTCTAAGTCGTATGTGTTGACTTGTGCACTAGATTGACGTTGCTAGACTATTTGGTGAATTGAAAATAGAAGTTAAAAGGGAATTCGACTCCAGGCATGTATGGCTAACTTTGACCTTTGTAAAGTCACTTTGTTTGGTATACGACTCTTTGGTACGTGGCATCAACATGGATTATTTGTGAAATTCTTGTGATTGGTATGGTTTGAATGTTCATGGTTAAGTCTCCCGATATAACGGTGTAAGTAATTGGAAATAAATCAAATGTGTGGTTGTGAACGTGTTATGTGGTAAGAGTTGAGAAACAAATGATGGAAAGAAATTGTAATTGATGCAATCGAAACCATTGTGGTAATAGCATGTTTGGCTTGTTATGGGCAACTATTGTGGTGACTTAAATTGTATATGAACTGTTGAATATAATGGAAGAGGTATTGATGGTTATGGAAATCCTTTGTGAATTGTTGTTGTTGTTCCTTGAGATTTGTTGTTGTTGTTCGTTGTAAATTGTTGTTGTTGTGTTGTTTGTGAATTGTGATTGTTCGGTGGGATAGGGTTACGTGCTGTAACACAAAGTAATAAGGTGTGGGTTGTGGTGATAAGGGTGGACGAGGTAATAAGAGTGGAAAGTGATCGAAATCACTATTGAAATGAAAATATGAGAAAGTTGTGAAATCATTGATGTGAAAATGTTGCAGGGGAAATGGAGAGATTGTAAACTTGTTTGGCTTGATTGTTTCCTTTCATGTGTATTTGATTGTTGATTCCATTACTACTTGTTACTTGTGTATGGTTTGAGTTTACTTAGGGCAAAGTTTGTTCATACATACCAGTACAATTTAATTGTACTGACGTCCATTTTGCAGGGGCGCTACATTCGTGTTATGATTGTAGGTGGATCTATAGCAGGTACTCTAGCCCAACGACCATAGCTCCCCTTCACTTTCCGTCAGCTGTATTGGTGAGACCCTTTCCTCTCGGGGCCCTGCGTGGATCATGCCGCTTTTTATTTCGGAGTCTTGTTCTGGTTTTGGTGTAAGGTATAGCCGGATCCTTGTTACCGACAAGTATTGTATCATCTTTTTGTATCTTTAGAGGCTCCGTAGACAGTAAATGTGGGTTGCGAATTTATGAAAATATATATTTTGTATGTTGGGCGATGTAAGTTGTAAACCTCATTAAGTAACCACGTATGTTTTGGAAAAAAAAGTGTTTTAATCATAAATGGCTAATTCCTTTGATTAATGAGCAATAAAAATACGGGGTATCACGTGGGATAGGAAAGGCACCCAGGTCCGCTTGACTGGGGCTACCCGGTCGGGTGTCAGTCATGTCCCTCGGGTTGGGACGTGATAAACTTGATATCAGAGCCTAAGGTTTTAAAAGAGTCCTAGGATGTCTCAAAGTCGTGTCTAGTAGAGCCCTACTTATCAGTGTGAAGTCGACCACATTTATAGTGGGGGGCTGCATGGACATGTAGGAAATTACCCACTTCTTTGTTATTCTATATCATTCAGGTAGACCCACAGAATATTGCAGCAGTGAAAGATTGGCCTAGATCCACAACCCCGACGAAGATTTGTAGCTTCTTGGGTTTAGCAGGGTATTATCGGAGGTTTATGATGGGATTATCTACCCTCGCCTCCCCATTGACTAAGTTGATGCAGAAAGCGGTTAAGTTTCAATGGTCCGACGCTTGTGAGAAAAGTTTTTCAGGAATTGAAGACAAGGTTGACCTCGACACCAATATTGACCTTGCCAGAAGGCACAAAAGGATTTGTGGTTTATTGCGATGCCTCCAGGGTTGGTTTGGGGTTTGTATTGATGCAACATGGGAATGTTATAGCGTATGCTTCAAGGTAGCTCAAGAATCACGATAAGAATTATCCGACGCATGATTTGGAGCTTGCGGCAGTTGTGTTTGCTTTGAAAATATGGCGGAATTATCTTTATGGGGACCACGTGGATGTGTTCTTAGACCACAAGAGTCTCCATATTTGTTCAAGCAGAAAGAGCTGAATTTAAGGCAATGACAGTGGTTAGAATTGCTCAAGGATTACTATATGAACATATTGTACCATCCAAGGAAAGCGAATGTGGTGGCCGACGCTCTTAGTCGGAAGTCTATGGGTAGTTTGGCTCGAAGTATTGTATCATCCTTTTGTATCCTTAGAGGCTCCGTAGACAGTAAATGTGGGTTGCAAATTTATGAAAATATGTATTTTGTATGTTGGGCGATGTAAGTTGTAAACCTCATTAAGTAACCACTATGTTTTGTAAAAAAAGGTGTTTTAATTATAAATGGATCGATTCTGGGTCCTGACCTTGTGAATGGCTCGATTCCACGAAAGATATTCTAAAATTCCCATGTGCCATACAAGCAACTCGAATATCAGCAGTCGATCCAGCCTGAAAGTGCCGCAATGCTACTAAAGTGCCATCAACTTAATCATATTGCCCTTTTTCTGAAACCTATACTCCCGTCAAATCACTTCCAAATAACAATACCATTTTATTAATCATCTGAGGCTACCCGCTGCCTAAGAGTGTTATGAACTTTCTTTCAAAACTGAACTAAAACCTCGTACATGCAATCTCGATCCTCCATAATGTACCGCATATGCCACACCATCCAAGGATAACAGGAAAACTTTTATCTCCCTTCCGAGCCACAGACATCTATGCACTCAACTAGTCAAGAACTTCCATTGATCCCATCTAGAAGAAAATCATTACACGTCCCATACCTCTCATATTCGTAGAAAATGCACCTCTCCAGCCACGGTAGAAATCGAAAAGAACTCTCCCACTTTCGTTTGCACAAATTAAACTGCCAGGACTGAATCCTTCTAACTAGACCAAGCTAAGCAAGCCATCCAAGCCCACGAGTATTGCTGCAAAATACCTGTAAGAACCCATTACCTCGAACACATACGAAGAATTGATCATATCCTTACCATACCAATTCGGTCTACTATCAAACTGTACAATCTATCTAAATTTCCTTCTGGATCATTTTCAACTTGATGCTCCCTCTTGTTGTAGTACCACAATCTCTCAGCCCAGGCTCACTACACGAGACCCAAGCACAAGACCATACTGTCTAAGACCCATAAGCCACTGAATACTCTCTCAAATATCCCCAGAAATACCACATTCCAGAATACTTTACTCCGAAGAACTTCCCGCGGATCTAAATTTGTTACCTTTACCTTCCAGATACTGATACATAGGATCCCATAATTGACATGAAAATACCACAAATCTTGACCTTTTTCCAATGAAAACACAGTCTCTAACCACATACACAACATTAAGATACCCGATTGTTTTCCTGCATAATATTGAACACATTAGGACTATTCCCGAAAGTCATTAATTCTTATTCAAACTACAAATTACCTAACCTAACGAATAGAACCACCCGTGCCTTATTGGCACTCCGATACCGCAAAAATGAAATCCTCATCCCGATACAACCAAGCAACTTCCTATTCTATACGCCGAGCATCCTTTACTAACAACACTCTAGACATAGCTAACTCACTCGCACGCCCCAAACTAGAACCAACATAGCACCTAATCGTGTAATCAACTGCTCATAGCAGACTCCCCCACTTGGCTCGAAGCCATGGATCGAGATACACTCAATAACTCATAACACCTTTTACTCTATTGATGCCATAATACTATAGTGAGATTAAACTCAAATCATTTATAAGTTTGTGAAAACATAGATCATCGAGTGCTATAAATCATCTGCAAATCTCGCATCCATCCCCGCACAGTTAAGCCACTCTCTTAAGCAATCTGAAATTTCAAATTCGACACGTACCCTTCAAGTACACATGAGATCTTCTAACATACACATAAGGGTCACACCAACACTCCGCAGGATATAACCCATCTTCTTTACCTCAATATAACATTTTCGTGTACCTTCAACTGTCATACATATTACACAGTCACTTAGTCTTCCTGAGTCTGAACTCATACCGCAACATGAAATTTACTTCACTCCCAACTAGAAGACACGAAAAGGTTCTTCATGCGCCCATAACTCGAAGCTACACATCCAATCACAATATAAATCATACACTTAATAGTTCATATATGATCCCGCAGGCCTTCCTCGTCACTTCCAAGTTACATAGATACATCCCGCAGTACTAACATACTCATCACATGGCTATTCAACCGTCACTTCCACTAATAGGGACACTGCCGAACATAGAAGTTCAAAACACTTACTCACACAATCAGCACCTCAGTGCTCAAGCCATAGGCAAAGATCCGGCCTCAAGTCCTCCAGACTGGCCCAATATCAAACTCACAGAGATCACATCTCGCCCCTCGATCGAGGAATCATAATCCATCAAGGCACATCTGATACTAAGAACTCATGCGTGCATACAAACGCGTGGAAGGAATTTCAAGATTTTCATTTCAAGCTGAATCAAGGACGCACGATAAGAATTCAAGAATGTGAAGTTTTCCTAAAGGTTCTGCAGCCTCTCGAGGATAAATACAGACGTCTCCGTACCGATCCATGAGACTCTACTAAACCTACTCATGACTCGTGAGACCTAGTAACCTAGGCTCTGATACCAATTTTTCATGACCCAAACCCTGCACTAGTCATGACGGCGCCTCTCGTGAAGACGAGACCAGCTAACTAACCCTACTCGTCTTTTTAAAAAGAGTTAAACATAATAAACAACTTAAATATGACTTAATAGTATTAATTAGGAGAAATACAACCCAACACAGCCCTAATCGGGGTGTCACAAGTCACGAGCATCTATCTGAATGTAAATCCACTACAAGGTCTAAAATATACAAAACAAAATCGGAATAGTGAACAAAAGAGAGAAACATGGTGCTGTGAACGCTGACAGTCACCTCCTTAACTCATATAACTCTGCCTCTGATCGGCCAAACCCGCTCCCGGATGAATAGATACCTGCATCTGCACACGAGGTGTAGGGAGTAAAGTGAGTACTCTAACTCAAAGAGTAATAAAGATAAATAATAACTGAGCAGTAAGAAATCACGTAAAGCAAACCATCATGATGTATATAAGCATGGTACAATCTTTTGAGAAAACAGTGAAATAGTGAAATCTTTGGAAATATATTGGCTCAGTTTAAATCTCTTTTGAAAATGATCTTTTCAACAGTTACGAAATGATTTCAAAACAGTTAGTGCCGATAAACACAGAAAATCTGCCCCTTGGGCACAAATACCACAGTATAACAGGTAAAAAGGCAAATAAATATGCAAGATGAACACATAAAAGTTCTCCCCTCGGGCAATATCTCAAACAGTACCAGCCCATCGGGCTCAGTATTAGTCACTCAGCATAGCATCAGCCCCTCAGGCTCACTCTTAGATTATATGGGTACCCGCGCTCACTATGGGTATGCAGACTTCGGAGGAGCCCCTTACGGCCCAAGCACTATATCAACATAAGGCCTGAAAGCCTTGTCACATCACTCATAAGGCTTGAAAGCCTTCTCACATCACTCACAAGGCCTGAAAGCCTCCTTACATCACTCGCAAGGCCTGAAAGCCTCCTCACATCACTCACAAGGCCTGAAAGCCTCCTCATGTCACTCAAACCACCTCATGGCATATAAATGTATCTCAGGCCCTCGGCCTCATATCACTCAGCATATCCTCACATATGGCCCTCAGCATCGCTCAGTCCAGAAAATATCATAAGCCCCTCGGGCATCAATTAAATTGTAGTGCTCAGCCCAAACAACAGTGGAAACATCATTTAAGCCTCAAAATTCAATTAAAAGTGGTTGAGTTTGTAAAACAGTAATAATCGATAGGATTGAGTTCAAGTAATATATCAAAATAGTGAGGAAACAATGATAAAAGTCCACGAAGGCCCAAAATATGGCAATAAGCCCAAATCATGATGATAACAAATATATTTTAGTCAAATATGCGGTAAAAACATCAATCGGGATGGACCAAGTCACAATCCCCAATAGTAAATAACCCCGCGCTCGTCATTAAGCGCATGTTTCACCTCAATATAGCACTACGTTGTGCAAATCCGGGGTTTCAAACCCTCAGGATATCATTTATAATCATTACTCACCTTGAACCGGTGAAATCCCTAGCTCTCGATGCCCTTTCCCTGCAAATCGTCCTCTACGCGCGTCGAATCTATCCAAAACCAGAACGAATATGTCACAATATGCCAATGGAACAATAACCAATCGAAAACAATCAAAAAATATTAAAAATCTCGAAATTAGCAAAACTTGAGCCCCGGGTCCACTTCTCAAATCTCAGAAATTTTCATATTAATAGATTCCTTATCTTCTCACGAGTTCATACATACCAAGAACTCTCAAATCTGAGCTCAAATGACCCATCAAATCCCAATTTGACATATCAAAAACTCAAGCCCTAGTTCTTCAATTTTAGGCTTAATTTCCATAAATTTCAAGGTTAATCTCACATAATAATCGTGTTTTAAGATCATAGAACTCACCTCCAATCAATCCAGTCGAAATCCTCGTCAATTCCCGTCCAAAAGCTCTCCGGGATGATCAACAATGGTGGAAAAATAACCTAGCTCGCGGAACAAAAATGAACTTAAAAACCCTTCTGCCCAACACTTTTTTTTCCGCATCTGCGATTCAAGTACCGCATCTGCAGTTTTCGCTTCTGCGGAAGTCCTCCGCTTCTGTGGAGATCCACTTAAATGCCCGGATTGCTTCTGCGGTCAAGGTCCGCATCTGTGGACTCCGCTCCTGCGATAAATAATCTGCTTCTGCGAAAATCCACAATTGCCAATAGCCGTATCTGTGATGCCAACGCGCAGATGCGGCTCCACGCCCGCATCTTCGAAAAACCAACCTTCCAAGAAAAATCACACCTACGATCTACCTTCCACATCTGCGAGACCGCATCTGTGGTCCCAATTCCGCAGATGCGAAAATACCAGAACCAACAATTCCTAAAACAACACAAGTCCAAAATTAATCCCGATAGCCATCCGAAATCACTCTGAGGCCCCCGGGACCTCAACCAAAAGTGCCAACCCATCCGAAAACATCATTCAAACTTGCTCCAATCATCAAAACACCTCAACCAACACCAAAACCATCAAATTACATCGGATTCAAGCCTAAGTTCTTCTAAAACTTCTGAAACACGCATTCGATCAAAAACAAAATGAAACAATGTCCAAATGACCTGAAACTTTACACATACATCCCAAATCACTTAACGAAGCTGCAACAACTCTCGGAATTCCATTCCGATCTTCAGATCAAAATCTCACCTATCAACCGAAATTAGCCAAAATACTAACTTCGCCAATTCAAGCCTAATTCTACATCGGACCTCCAAAATCACTTCCGATCACACACCTAAGTCAAAACATCTAACGAAGCTAACTAAATCATAAAAACTCTGATCCGAGCTCATATACAAATAAGTCAACTTCGGTCAAACCTTTCAAATTCAAAGCTTTCAACTGAACTGTTCTTTCGAATTCATTCCAAACCTTCCTGAACACCAAAACCAACTATCTACATTAGTCATAATACATAACACGGGGCAAGTCATGCCTGAGAACTGGCGATCAAAGTGCAAAAGTTCAAAACGACTGGTCGGGTCGTTACACTGTTGCTCGCCAGTCTGCCTACAAATAAGCAATACAAGAATATATTGTGTGTAAATTTAAATATTATGCAAATTCCCATTGGACCATGAATGCTATCTTTAGACGGTTAAGAATGGAATCTTCAGACCATGATGCCCTGGGCCATGAAATGTATAATAAAGGATTCGTAGGCCATGAAATGATGTTCTCGGGCTATGAGAATGGTTCCTCCAAACTATAACGCCTTTGAATAATGATATGAAAAAGATTGAAAGAAATCCTCGGGCCATGACATGGTGTTCTCGGGCTATGAAGATGGTGCTTCCGAATGATGACCCCTTTGGATGAGTTGGCGATATTTCAGCCCATGAAGGATGCAGTAGCATGTGACGATCTTTCAGCCATGCAATGTGGTGACCTTTCAGCCGTACGATGTGGTGATCTTTTAGCCGTGCAATGTGGTTATCTTTCAGTCGTGCAATGTGGCAACCTTTCAGTCGCGCAATGCAGTATGAGACGATCTTTCAGCTGTGCAATGTAGTGTAAGGCGATCTTTCAGCCGTGTAATATGGCGATCTTTTAGTCGTGCGATGTGGAAATCTTTCAGCCGTGCAATGCAATATGAGGCGATCTTTTAGCCGTGCAATGTAGTATGAGGCGATCTTTCAACCGTGCAATGTGGCGATCTTTTAGCCGTGAAAATATGGAAATCTTTCAGCCGTGCGATGTGGCGATCTTTCAGGTGTGCAATGCAGTATAAGGTGATCCTCTAGCCGTGCAATGTAGTATGAGGCGATCTTTCATTCGTGCAATATGGCAATCTTTCAGCCGTGCAAATGTAGTATGTGGTGATCTTTTAGCCATGCAAATATAGTATGTGGCGATCTTTCAGACATGTTAATGTAGTAGGTGGTGATATTTCAACCATGCAAATGTAGATGGAGACAGCGTTTAGTCTCAGAGGGAAAAGTAGTAGCCTTATGCAATGCAGATGCAGATAGAGGTAGAGTTAACCTTGGAAGGCAGAATAGTATCCTTATCTAAGTTGGAAGGCAGAATGGTAGCCTTATGAAATGCAGATGCAGATAGATATAGAGCTTAACCTCAGAAGGCAGAATAGTAGCCTTATGCAAGTTGGAAGGCAGAATGGTAGCCTTATACAATACAGATACAGATAGAGGTAGAGTTTAACCTCAAAAGGCCGAATAGTAGCCTTATGCAAGTTGGAAGGCAGAATGGTAGCCTTATGCAATGCAGATGCGGATAGAGGTAGAGCTTAACCTCGGAAGGTAGAATAGTAGCCTTATGCAAAAAATAAGATAACAAATGACAACAAAGTTTTCTTAGCTGATAGCATATTGCGGTGTTGTGATTATTGGGAGCATTGTGACATACAGGACATCACTGGTGCAGATAGCAAATGTTGGCAAGTGTAACGATGAAGAGAGTTGTATTCTTGCACAAGGTTTGTTCCATGAGTGTGCGGTATATTTTAATGATTTCACAATCCTTGTTCCTGCATCCAAAGAAAAATCATGAGTTTTGTAAAGGGGTAAAGGTTAGTTTGTATCCCCGCTGGCTTTGCTTGACTCATTTTGCTTTGATCTGGTGATACCATTTGTATCATTGCGGTAGCGTTGCTAAACAAAGTAGTTTCAATAATAAACATGCATGATTTTGTAAAAGTATGACATAAATGTATAATTAGAATAGTTTTTAGATGAACTGACGACTGTGATGTGGTTCGAGATATTACAACCTCTCTTGCTATAGAATTTTGAGGTTCCGCCTCAAAATTCTACCCTAGTTTGATGGGTTGACATTTTTTACTATTGCTCGTGTGACAATCGACTGAAATTACTTCAAAATTTTGAGGGTCCTCCTATAAATTCTGCTCCCGTTTCCAATTGTGGGGGGAAATTAAAATTATATTGAATTGTGACCGAACCCATAGGGATGCCTACGTATCCCCTCTTAAACAGGAATTAGGTCAAGCGTAGTTCAATTTATATCATATAAGGAAAGCATAAAGATTACACATAGTAACGCTTGACTGCATTTGAATTGATCGGATTTGGCCAGACTTCTCCGTCCATTTCTGCAAGTATGAGGGCTCCTCCTGTCAAAACCCAGTGAACCATGTATGGGCCCTGCCAGTTGGGAGAGAACTTCCCTTTCTTGATGCAGAAATTTTTTCTTTAACATTAGCTGCCCCGGTATGAACTGTCTTGGTTTAACTCTTTTGTTGAAGGCTCTAGACATTATGTTATGATAGAGTTGACCATGGCAAACTGCATTCATTCTCTTTCCGTCTATAAGAGCTAGTTGCTCGTAACGACTCTTTACCCACTTTGTATCGTCGAGCTCAGCTTCCTGTATGATCATTAGGGAAGGAATTTCTACTTCAGCGGGAATGACAGCCTCTGTACCAGTAAACCAGCATATAGGGGGTTTCCTTGGTTGATGTGCGGATTGTGGTGCGATATCCCAATAGAGCAAATGATAACTTCTCTTGCCACTGTTTATGCTTTTCTATCATTTTCCTCAATATCTTCTTGATATTCTTGTTGGCGGCTTCTACGACAACATTCATTTTAGGCATGTAGGCTATGGAATTCTTGTGTCTGATCTTGAAAGTTTCACACATAGCTTTCATCAAATCACTATTGAGGTTGGAGCCATTATCAATGATGATTGAATTTGGAATCCCGAATTGACAAACAATGCGGTCGTGGACAAAGTCTACCATGACTTTCTTAGTCACTGCTTTGTAAGATGGTTCTTCGACCCATTTGGTGAAATAATTGATGGCTATTAGGATAAACCTATGTCTATTGGAAGTGCAAGGATCGATTGGTCCAATAACATCCATCCCCCAGGCGGCGAACGGTTATGGTGAGCTTGTTATGTTGAGCTCGCTCAGAGGCACCTTTATCATGTCTGCATGAATCTGACAGTAAAGGCATTTCCTGACATACTGGATGCAGTCTGTTTCCATAGTCATACAAAAGTAACTATCCCAGAGTATCTTCTTTGCTAAGACAAAACCATTCATATGTGGACCACAGGTCCCATCATGAATTTTTTCTAGTAGCCTGGATGCTTCCTTTGTGTCAACACATCTTAGTAATCCTAAATCGGGAGTCCTCCTATACAGGATTCCTCCGCTGTGAAAGAAGTTGTTAGACAATCTTCGAAGTTCACGTTTCTGAGTAGGATTATCAAGCTCCGGGTATTCTCCTTTTGCCAAATATTGCCTAATATCGTAAAACCAAGGTTTTCCGTCTGCTTCCTCTTGAACATGGGCACAGTAAGCTGGCTGATTATGAATTTTCACTGGAATGGGATCAATGAAATTCTTGTCGGGAGGTTGTATCATAGATGATACGGTAGCTAATGCATCGTCAAACTCATTATGGACTCTGAGAACATGTTGGAATTCTGTCTTTGTGAACCTTTTTTTTAATTCATGTACATGATGTAGATACGAGAGTATATTGGAGTTCTTGTTTGCCCATTCTTCTCATACCTAATGTATAAGTAAATCTGAATCTCCAACCACTAGCAGCTCTTGTACGTTCATGTCAATGGCCATTTTGAGATCTAAGGCGCAGGCTTCACAGTCAGCCATATTGTTGAAGGGGAACCTGAGTTTGGCAGACACTAGATAATGCTGACCGGTTTCTGATATTAAGACTGATCCTATGCTAGCTCCTTTGAAGTTTGCTACTCCATCGAAGAACATTCTCCAACCGTCATAGGGTTATGTAATGTCTTCTCCTATGAATGATACCTCTTCATCAGGAAAATACGTTATTAGTGGTTTGTATTCTCCACCCGTAGGGTTTTCAGCAAGGTGGTCTGCCAGTGCTTGTCCCTTGACCTCTTTTTGAGTCACGGAAACAATGTTGAACTCACTCAACAGGATTTGCCACTTGGCTAGCTTGCCAGTGGGCATGGTTTTTTGAAAGATGTACATCAAAAGATCCATCCTTGATATGAGATACGTGGTATAGGTACAGAAGTAATGTCTCATCTTTTGAGCTACCCAAGTCAAAGCACATCAGGTGCATTCCAATAGACAATACTGGGCCTCGTACGGGTTGAACTTCTTGATGAGATAATAAATGGTTTGTTCCTTTCTCCCTATTTCATCATGCTGCCCCAGGACGCAGCCGAAAGCTCTATCTAACACTACAAGATAGAGTAATAAGGGTCTACCTGGCTCAGTCAGAACTAAGACTAGTGGTGTTGACAGGTACTCCTTGATTCTGTCGAAGGCCTTTTGGCAGTCATCGGTCCATTTGGTAGCGGCGTCCTTCTTTAACATCTTAAAGATTGGCTCATAGATAATTGTAGACTGTGCTATGAATCAGCTAATGTAGTTCAGCCTTCCCAGAAAAACTCAGCACATCTTTCTTGTTCTTTGGCGGTGTTAGTTCTTGAATGGCTTTGACCTTCGATGGATCTAGTTCTATTCCTCAACGACTCACATTAAACCCAAGCAACTTCCCAGCAAGAACCCGAAATGCACACTTTGCGGGGTTTAGTTTCAGATTGTACCTCCGTAGTTTATTGAAAAACTTCCTCAGATCTTCTATGTGGTTAGTGGACTTATTGGATTTGATGACAGGATCATCCATATATACCTCTATCTCATTGTGTATCATATCATGGAAAATGGTGGTCATGGCCCTCATGTAGGTGGCCCCTGCATTCTTTAGGCCGAATGGAATAACTTTGTAATAATATATTCCCCACGGCATAATGAAAGCCGTTTTCTCAGCATCTTGCTCATCCATCCAGATCTGATGATAACCAACGAAGCAATCCACGAATGAATGTAGCTCATGCTTGGCGCAATTGTCAATTAGGATATGTATATTTAGCAAAGGGAAGTCATCCTTTGAACTAGCCCGATTGAGATCCCGATAGTCGACATAGACTGTGACTTTCCCATCCTTCTTTGGTGCTGTGAGCATGTGATTTTTGCCTCGCATGATTTACTTCTACAGAATTCCTAAAATTAGGATTTTCCTTTTAATTATTTGATTTTTAGGAATTATTTGCATAATTTTCATTTTATTTGCATTTTTCTATGTGCATTTTTAATTTAACATAATTCATAAAAAATATAAAAATACGTATTGCCTTTGAATTTAGGATTTATTTTTACATTTTTAGATTAATTAGTAATTAGGGTTTTACAAAAATACAAAAATCACAAAAACATTGATTTGTTTTGCTTGGTTTAAATTTTAGCTTTGAATTTTATTAGTTTTCTTTAAATTGGTATTTTATTAATCGTTTTGATTATCAACTATAGCTTAATATAATAAGGTAGGTTAATTTATTTTATAGGTTTAATTTTAGTTTTGTTTTAATTTTTGAGAAAAGAAAAAGAAATTAAAAAGAATTTGAGCCTTTAAACAAAAAATTGGGCCAGTCTTTGATTTTTAATGCCCAACCCAAGCCAAAAACCCCAAAAAACCATCCAAACCACCCCTGGATCCGGACCAAACCCGCGTCAGTACCCGATCTGATCCCCCCTTTAATTGAAACGACCTCGTTTTAGCCAAGGTTTAATCCCAGCCGTTGAGGTTTCTTGATCAGACGGCTAGGAAGCTAGGTTGTTTTAATATATTGATGTCCAAACACCCCCTCTTGTCGTCTCCGCCTTCTATCGCCGCCTGCCAAAAATCGCCCATGGCGACGGCTGGCGGCCAAACCTGCTCAAATTCACACCACAACACCCTTGTCTCCCCCTCATGCCCATGACACCATCATCTTCCCTCAAATCCGACTAGAAACTCCCAAATATCCCAAACCCTAGCGCTGCCACGATTTTCCCCGGTGGCGGCGCCACCTCTGACCAGCCCCAAATTTATACCATGTAGCCTCCTTACCTCCCTCATATCAAATCCACAAAGGCTTTCCCTCAAATCATCCCCAGTTTCTTCGAATCTAGTTTTGAAAGAAAACCCTAAATTTCACAAAAGTCCAAATTGGGGGTTTATTGCTGATTTTGACTATAATAGGCCTTAGTCGTGTGTTTTCACTTGAAAACACACGATTAAGGGCTGTTTCAGTCAAGAATTTGAAGTGGTCTGCCACGGTTCATGATTTAGTTCTGGCCAGTTCTGGGCATTTCTTCTCATTCATCTCATTTTGTTTTATATTTTTCCTCTATTTTTTTTTATTATTTCATCTTCTTTTCTTATTTGTTCTTGATTTAGTTTGTAGTCACTTTAGGATTTTGTATGCTTGATTATCAGTATAATTGCCTAGTTAATTAGTTTAGGTCCATAATTAGTTTGCTTTTTAGATTTGGATTGGTAAGCTCCTTGTTTTTGTTTGGGTCCCGTTTATTTCTGTTAGAAGTGATTCTATATTTTCTTGTTTGAGAGATTTTTCTTATCTTTAATTTAGGACCATAAATGCTGTAGCTAGTTTGCAAGAAACAGTAGGCCCAAACATGCACTCAATTTGGAGTTTATGACCCAATTGGCCTGGCCTATTGAACTGATGGGTTTTAAGGGGTAAATAAAAGGATAATCAGGGGCAATATAGGTAGTCTAAGTTAAGAAATCTTGCAGTAACAGAAAAGAAAGCCCCTAGAGGCTTCTAGTGTGGGGTTTTAATTTGAATTTAAGACTTTGGGTAGTATAACTTAGAAAACAAGTCAGAAAGTGAGGGACTAATTGAAAAAAAATTAAATTAAAAGAGGACCTAAGTGATAAAACAAAAATTTGAAGTTGCCCTACTTGCTTGCCTATAAAGGCATTGTATTCTTGCCTTGCAAGACAGATTTTAGAGCCTACAAAATTTAGAAAGCTAAACGAGATGGAAAAAAATTGAAAATACAGAGAATTCCAAAGTACTGAAAATCCTGAAAAGATCTAGGCGGCTAAAATTTCTAGAAAAATACTGTTCCATTGTTTCTGCTCTGATTTCTTGAAGCTTCTCTAATTCTGAAGCATTTTCATGTTCGTTTAAGGATTAGAAAATGGATTGAATTTGCCTCTAGGGTCTGATTTTGAAGTTTTGGGTTTACATTCAAGTGAAATTATTTTTGGTAGACTAATTGAACACTGTTTTGGTTTTAAGACTAGTTTGCTGGGATATTTCCTGCTGTTGATCGTTGTTGATTCCTGCTTGTTGTCTCACTTCTGCTTATTTTTTTTTGTTCCTTCAATCTCAGGTACGCACCCCTGAAATTCATACAAATGTGATCTTCCAATTTGAGTCATGAAATGGAATGAAATGCTTGAAGTTTAAATGACAGACCATCAATTCATGATTAGTTTTAATATGCTTCTTTCATTCTTATTTCATGCTTTGATGTGTATTTATCATAAGTTTGGAACATGTCCTGTTTGAGGCATAATGGTATTACTACACTAGTTTTTTGGTTTGTTTATTTCATTACAGTCGAATTATCCTTTATCTTTCCTTAAGGATTGGATGTGGATTTGGTATTGTGACTGACTCAGAGTTTTTGAATAGCTGAACATGTGATAAGTAGGAATTTATTAGTTTGTTCTAGCATATATCTAGATCTGCTATTTCCTTTGACCATGGTTTATTCAAATTTATTTTGTCTAGCCCAGCATGTCCAATGGAACACAATTATTTTAGTGGCTCAGTATTTTGGTTTAAAAGCTACCTTTCCTTGATTATTCCTTTATATGCATTTGAAATTAAACAATGATCTATGAGTATGATGATTTGTTCATTTTGAAGCTTATTGAATCAGAAATTGAGTAGCACTTTGGTAATAGGCCATGGGAAGGACTCGATTCTGGGTCCTGACCTTGTGAATGGCGTTGTGTTCTCTAACTGGGCTTCCTTGGCCTAGTTAAATTATTAAAATTTACCCAGCTCTGGTATAGGCTATTGGGCCTACTCCAAGTCCCAGAGTTTTCAACAATTTTGGCACTTAAATTCCAATTTAGTGTGTTCTAAAAGTTAATTTTTTCCGCTCTTGTGAAGGCTTGATACATGTATCTTGGATCACTATAATTGTTCATGACCCATACGACTTGGGCTCACCTTGGGCCTGAATGCTCGAGAATGGGATTTGAATTCTCTTCGCCCTTTTATGCCCATTTTGTTTTGTTTGTTACAATGCCTCTTGGCTAAGGCCTGCCCGCTTAGTATAAGCATCCTCCCCTTTTTTTTCTTTAATAATAATTAACCTGACTCTTGAGTAATTTCAAGGTGAATCATATTAGATAATAATATTTGTGGCCCCCTTTTGAATTTTAGTTAGAATATCCTTTAAAAATTAGAGTGGAGGCGCACCGCACCAAATAAAATCACAAATTGCGTGGCCTTCTTTAATTATATCTTTAAAATCCTTAGAACTCGGGACGTGCCGTTTAGAAAATTTCCATGGCCTCCCGCAAAGTTAATAATACTTTAGTTGCTTTAGGCGCGTTATTTAATAATTTTACCTTCTTAATCTTGGGTGTGCATTTCATGTGACCCAAATCCAAATCCTAAAATGTTGAATAAAATGTGTTTTAGATTGCGGGTGCATTTCATGTGACGCGATCCAAAGACATGTTTTAAACAACGTTCAATTTCCTTTAAAATTAATTAAAAGCGGTAAATAATTTAAAATAGCATCATAGGTTGAAACATGTATTAAAATCAGATAATGAGATAATTATGATAGTTTAAGCGACCGTGCTAGAACCACGGAATCCGGGGGTGCCTAACACCTTCCCTTGGGTTAACAAAATTCCTTAGTCAGAATTTTTGGTTCGCATACTTCACTTGGAAAGTCGAAATTTTCCTCGATTTGGGATTGAAAATAAACCGGTGACTTGGGACACCAGAAACAAACCCATCCCAAGTGGAGACTCTGATCATTAAATAATTCCATTTCGAATAATGTCACTTAAAGTGGAAAAACTCCCTTATACACTATCCTCCCGAGGGTGGTGTGTAAAAAAGGAGGTGTGACAGCTCTGGCGACTCTGCTGGGGATACAAACTCAGAACTTTGGTTCGGGGTTTAAGAATTTGAGCTTAGAATAGCTGTTATATTTGGCTTTATCTGATTTTCCTACACATTTCATCCCAATGTGCTAAATGCTTTACCTCTTTGATATTTGTTGAATTGTATATAAACTGCTACGAATTCCTTCCTCTCTCTGATTCTTCTACATCATGGAGAAGGGTGCACTTCGTGTGACTTCTCTTCTGTTTAGAGTCATATCCCATTTTAGAACGAGGTTCGGACAAGATGCTAAGCCGGCGAAGCTTCTGTATTCCCAGTACGCTGCCCCGCTCGTCTCGGGTTGTCCACCTCATGTCGAATCTCTAGTAGGAATGTTTGTTTGCATCAGGTGCATTTGACTTAGGGGACTCAACACAGGGGTTGGGTCCATCTAGGACAGGTGACCTGAAACGAAAAGACCATCCCGATGCATCTTACTTACTACTAGTGCATTTATTTTCTCGGATTTGCATGTTGACCGGCTTGTAAATAATGGGAAATATTTAAAAAAGATAATAGCAATGTTAGGGTTAAGTGAGGGTAATCACCTGTTTTGAAAAACCAATACCCAATTAGTGCTGAAACTCTGCCGGATTTTTGAGAAAATAAAAGAAAAAGAAAGGTTTTTGTTTTCAAAAATAGTTGGTTTTGTCAAAATTGCCCGAACTATGCCAGTTTGATTCCCACCGAATGTGGGATACGTAGGAAACCCTCATTGGGTCCAACTTTCCTTTTTACAAAAATAACCCAAAATAACAAAAATTTTAGTTTTTGTCAAAAATAAGTCAGGTGATACCATTCTTGTCTAAAATAAGCCGAATGTCCCCAAAAGGGCACCAGAAAGTTATTTTTGCGAGAACGACCACCTTGGGTCATTTTTAATGGTTAGCGAGCACAACCTTAAAATCTTCTTTCCCGAAGTACTAAAAGGCTGTATCCGTAAAACCGGGGTTTTTGAAATGAAAATTTTGAAGAAAAAAAGAATGATGTTGCTTTTTCTTCTTTTAGGTTAAAATAAATATTTAAATCACCTTAATAAATGTGCAGGATGAGCACGAATGAAATTGAACCCTTCACAGTCCTTAAGGAGATCCCCTTGAAGCTTCATATGTGGTGGAATGATCTAGAAAAGGGCAATAGAGAAACAGTGGTAAAAGTTCTTGGAGGCCTCGTCGGGCTATTGAACGTCAAGCCAAGGGTGGACATAATTGAAGCTTTAATACCTTTCTGGGACCCGACTCGCAATGTGTTTCGACTCTCTGACATTGAGCTCACACCTACATTGGAGGAAGTTGCGGGTTATGCGGGCCTTAATGGAAATCTTAGAAGCCGATATCCGTTAGCACCGAGACCGGTATCTCTCCATAGGTTTCTGGACTTGTTGAGTATTAGTCGGGATGTTCGGGACAGGAACTATCGAAAGGGTATTGCACACTCTACTTCTATTACCATCTATATGGTAACCCTCAAGGTTTTGAAATCCAAACACTGGTCTAACGCACGCCGGAAACAAAGACAAATGGGAGGCAAGGCGGGGTTTAGCTTTCATGGTAGCTTTCTTGGGAGTTGTGGTATGTCCACGGAAAGATGGGAATGTAGAGATAGGTCTTGTGGGAACGATCGATGTTGCAATCAAGAAAGCCAACAACACTGTGGTTCCTCTGATCGTTTCTGAAATCTCTCGAGCCTTAACTATCTGTCGGGAAGGTGTAAATTTCTTCCAGGGTTGCAATTTGTTACTACAGTTATGGATGCAAGAACACCTCTATCATCGGGTTAGGTACATGAATTATGGTTTGGCCGGGTTGAGCTGCATTGAAGAATTTGAAACCTGGGTAGCAGGTATTGAATTCCCTACGGGTACTGAAGCTTGGCTTGCACATCTGAGATCCTTGACTGCCGATAAGATTGAGTGGGCATTTGGATGGCTTCCTGCTACCGAAGCAGTGTACATGTCAGTTGAACTGTCTTATATCCTCTTGATGGGCATCTGGAGCATCCAACCCTATGCTCCCTACAGGGTTTTGCGATAATTAGAAAGATTTCAGATCGTCCACAATGATGAAGATTTGAGTAAACATGTCATTGAACTGGGCCCAAAAGCCGTATTTCCAGAAGGGAAAATTCGCCAAGTATGGAATGAGTGTAGGTTTCTTGAACCTAAGATCATAGTGCAAGACCGAGCTAGAGGTGAAGTGGACCCTAAGTAAATGATTTGGTTAGGCAAAAGATTCCAGATTCCTGAAAGGCCCGCAAAGAGACCACATATTCAACAGTTTACCGATGGGGCCTAGGTGCAGTGGGATTGGTTAACTAAGGAGAATGAGTACAGAGCCAAAATAAGCCAATTTGAAAGGAAAGTCATGGAGCTTCAATTTGAAAATGGTGTTCAAGCCGCCACAGACGAGGGAGAAAAGAAGAAACTGACCCAGGAAAATGAGGCCCTTAAAGCTCAGATCAGAAAAATGAAAATAGTTGCCAATAACCCAGAAAGAAGTCGGGCTGATGAAAGACTTATAAGTGGTCTAAAAAAGAAAGTCCTCGAGTGCCAAGAAGACCCGGAAAAGTTTGAAGATAGTCTAGAAAAACTACAGGCACAATGGATAAAGAAAGCAGAAGAACGGGCACGATTTGTGCAGCAAATGAAGAGAAACTATGAAGGGACCATCACTAGCCTGAGAAGAAATGTGACTACTCTTGAGGATGAGGCAGCCCAACGGGCTAAAGATTTCAAGGCTGATAGGGAGCATTGTTATAAGTTGATGGCTCAAATGGAGAAAGACATACAACAACTACAAAATTAGCACTTTCATGACTCCCAAGTGTTCGAGGCCCGAAACCAGCAGATAGGGCAGTTACTTCAGGAAAAAGGCCAAATTAGAGAAAGGATTAGGGCCATCGCTGACTATATCACCACGAAATGCCAAACGTGCGAGGACATTACTTGTACCACCTTCTTTGCTGCAGTGATGACTTTTGTTCGTCAAGTTATGAGTGATTTGGAGAGACTACAAGGGGGTCTCGGACATAGGCTCGCGACGAGGCGGAATGATACCCCGCAGGCCCCATTAGTTGAAGCTTTAATGTATTCCTGATTTTTCAAGTATCGAGTCTGTATTTTGTGTTATTTTGAGTCTTTTTGTAGTTTTTCTTTCCAAGAAAATGATTAGTTAACATCTTTTGTAATAGAAGTTTTATTAATGAAAATTGAAAATTCCCAAAAATTATTTCTTTACTTTCGCATTTATTTTTCTTGAACTACGTAATGATTTAATTCACGCGGTGTTGTGATACGTAGGCAATCCTCATCGGATCCGGTCATATTTTGTAATTAGCTCCAATAAGAAAAGAAAATGAGAAAAAAAGAAGAAAGAAAAATGAGAAAAATGAGAAAAAAGGACAAAAGAAAGGAAAAGCAGAAAAAGATGGTGGAAATCAAAAGAAGAAAATGGGAAGAATAAGAAAGCCGGGATGAAGCATGCAACCGTTGCAAAACATGTAGAAACCCATTTAACTGTATAGGTGCATCACACCCCAATGTGTGATTACCTATCTGTTATTTGTCTCAAACTGATCATTTGCTGCTATCATTCAGTCCAGGTTTTATAGAAACGGTGGTTGGTTTTTCGTGGTAACCTGGATTCACATCCATACTTTACTTGATCAAAGGGGAGTATCGGTATGTCTTCAGAAATGACCTTGCCAACGGTTCCCATCGCAGATGATAGCCCTAATATCGGGCATCCCGACCTCAAAATCTGCAACGGCTGAAGAGAACAGGATCTTACGTCTTCGAGTCATGGAAATGTGGGATGCCTGGGCGAACGGAAGAGAGCCGCCAAGTGCTATCCTAGGATTCCCCGAATTGTTTCCTAGATCATGCGGTACTTCTAATGTTCCAATCAACCATCCAAATACTCCACTAGGACAACCCACCATATCAGCTCATTTCGTGGGAACACCTTCTGAGGTTCGCCCCCAGGTGTTCATGTCCGGAGCAACCTCCAATATCTTCATCCCTCCCCCATGCTCAGCCACAACACAACCTGCACTGCCTAGGCCCACTTTTGATCCTTCAGCCTTTACATTCCAAACACCTACCTTCCAAATGGAGCCTCCTCAGTTCCCCGCATATACTTATCCTCAGCAGCCTCAATTTGAGTTCACTGCCGGATAGGAAAAAGCTCCCAAAACTCCCAAACAGGAAGAAATTGCAAGGAGGATGAGAAGCTTGGAGCAGAGCCTCAAGAACATACAGGGTCTGAGTGGGCAGAAAAATGTGTCCTATGTTGATCTATGCATGTTCCCTCACGTACACTTGCCTCTGGGATTCAAAACTCCAAAGTTTGAAAAGTACGATGGACATAGGGATCCTATTGCTCATCTTAAGAAATACTGCAATCAGTTGTGAGGAGCTGGAGGAAAAAAAGAGTTACTCATGGCGTATTTTGGAGAATGTCTGGTTGGTATTGCCTCCGAGTGGTATATGGATCAAGATATATCTTATTGGCACATCTGGGATGACCTCGCTAGAGACCTTGTTAGAAAATTCCAGTACAATATAGACATTGCTCCAGACAGAAACTCGTTGGCAAACTTGAAAAAGAAGTCCTCGGAGAGCTTTCGGGAGTACGCAATCAAATGGCGTGAGCAAGCATTAGGAGTAAAGCCTCCGATGGACGAGGTCGAAATGGTCACAGTGTTCCTCCAAGCACAGGAAACCGACTACTTTCAGAATATGATGTCAGCTATGGGTAAACCGTTTGCGGAAGCTATCAAAATTGGTGAAATAGTGGAAAATGGATTGAAAACAGGCAGAATCCTCAGCGAATCCGCTATTAGAGCAACCTCCCAAGCCATTCAGAGCGGGTCTGGAGGAGTAGCAAAAGGCAAGAATAAAGAAGAAGCATCCATGGCAGCATCAGGTGCAAGAAGACACCGTGCTCCCAGATCCATGTTCCCCTAAAGAACCCCTGAGCATTATTACCCTCACCAGGACATGGCCTATGCTCCTCAGCCATATGTGGTCATGAATGCTCAACCTTTTGCTCATCCTCAGCAGCAAGCCAACAGAAACCAGGCTCCATTTCAAAGAAACCAGCCTCCTCGCCAAAACCACTACAAACCCCATCCTCCACAAAACAACTTCCCTCCCCGTGAGCCACCCAGGAGGCAAAATTTTACACCAATCGCTGAATCCTATGCCAGTCTGTTTCTAAAGCTTGTCCAAATGGGTCTGCTACAGCCAGTACCTCCAAACAGGCAAAACCCAGAATCACCCTCCTACTAACGGGGTGCTCGATGCGCTTATCACTCAGGAGCGGAGGGGCATGATACAGAAAACTATTGGACCTTGAAAAAAGCCATGGAGGATTTGATAGAACAGAGGAAGATAGTGTGAAGGGATGAGGATATTCCCAATGTGACCAACAACCCACTGCCGACCCACAACAATAGGCCGGTAATCGGAATGATCTGTGAAGATAAGGAATTTGACCCGACATTAAATACCATCATCGCCATTGCTGATGTAGAAAGGAAAACGAAAACTTCCCTGAAGCAAGACAAAGGGGAGCAAAAGAGCAAAGCCACCAACTCAAAATCAGAGAAGAAATTTGAAGCAGGAACTGGGGCAACACCTGCCAAAGATGCGGTTCTCTATGTCCCGCGAGACTGTAAGGAAAAGCAGATGACTGTAAGTCCTCCCAGGAGATTTGAACTGAATAGGGCGACCCAAATATAGGTGCCCACGGGAGCTTATGTGGTGCGGGGGCCAACTAATCCACCAAGGCTGAGTGAGCCCGTGGTTATTGGTCGCGCGCTACTGAGGCCCATGATAGATCCTTTCGCGATGCCTTGGAACTACCATAAAACAGTGGTGACATATAAGGGCAAGGAAATCTCAGGAGAGTTTCAAGAGAATTACCCTGTGGAAAAGTACTCCAATTTGGAAGGAGTGAACAACGCAACCAGGAAGCGCTTCCCAGCTAAAAAACTTGTGAGTGCCGAAGAGGCGGAAGCTTTCTTTCAAAAAATGGAGATAGCAGATTATGAAGTGGTTGACCACCTTCGAAAGTTTCCTGAACAAGTCTCCTTGCTATCTTTGTTGATGAAATCCCCCGAATACCAGAAGGTGTTAACAAGACCCTTAATGAGGCATACATGCCAGCTGAGACTTCTGTGGAGCAATTAGAAAGAATGGCGGAAAGATTTTTCGCTATCAACCAGATTGCATTCAGGAAAAATGACTTGCCTCCGGAAGGCGCTGCACATAACAAAGCCCAACACATAACTGTCAAATGTGAAGGATACTACGTGAAAAGGGTTATGGTGGATGGAGGTCCTGGGGTGGACATCTGCCTACTCTCAACACTACAACACATGGAAATTGGGACTGAAAGGATTCGTCCCGATAATGTCTGCGTACGAGCCTTCGATGGTATAAAAAGGGACAAGATTGGAGAGATCGATCTAATTCTGACCATTGGCCCGGTGGACTTTAAGGTGATCTTCCAGGTTCTAGATATGGACACATCCTACAATTTTCTTCTGGGAAGGCCATGGATCCACGCAGCAGGGGTTGTACCTTCCACTCTTTATCAAATGGTAAAATTTGAGCATGAGGATCAAGAAATAGTAGTCCATAGGGAGGACAAGCAATCAATTTATCGAGACCTCTCAGTCCCATGCCATGAAGCGAGAGATGGCAGCAAGCACATAGTTTATCAGGCCTTTAAAGTTGTGGTGGCAGACCAGTATGAAGAAGGAAACCCTCGTCCCCAACCCTTCCTTTCCAATGCCTCAATAATGGTGGCCAAAGAAATGATCGGACACAGCTTCAAACCAGGGAAGGGACTTGGGAAATCTCTGCAAGGAATAGCTGAACCAGTTACCTTGCCTACCACTGAGAAGTTCTTCGGGGTAGGCTTCCAACCTACTCCGAATGACATAAAATGGGCGGACAATAGAAAGAATGATGGATTGGTTCTGCCTCAACCATTTCCACATCTGTACGAGACTTGTGTCAAGCCAAAGTACAATGAAGAAGATAATATGAGGCCTTTACGGCTTAAGAGATTGAAGAAATATGTGGGGCAATGAGAAAAATACTATATGAAACCCACATAGTTTAGCCAGGAGAGGGCTCAAGCACCGCTGAGGTGCTGTATATGGGACCAAACGCCAAACTGCAAAATTGGAAGGCTACGCCATTCCGAATCAGGCAGGAGTCCTGGTAGACCTGTCCTGTCCTTTTTCTACATCGCGAGTTATTCCAGAGTGTAACTCAGATGTTTTCTTTAGTTTATTGTCTTTTAATTTCCAAATGTAAACCCTGTTATATTCAAATTCCAAGAAATAAAATCAATATTTCATCATTCATCTTTCTTTATTATTTTTGATTTTGCTATTTATTTTCTCTTTTATTTATTCTTTCAGTTCTAATAATGCGGCTTTAATAACATGACATGCTTGTGAAATTCATGCCCAGATCCAAACACGCTGTCTAATTGTGAAATAATGAACCAAGAACCGGAATACGATGAAGAAGAGGCTTTTAGGGAAAAAAATTGAGAATTAGAAAAATTTAAGAATAAACCTAAGTCAAACTTAAATGATACTGAGCCGGTTAACTTGGGAAGTTCTGGAAAAATCAGGGAAAACAAGATAAGCATTCACACGGACGAGAAAACTCGAGATGCAATAATGCAGCTCGTGTTTGAGTTCAAATATGTGTTATCTTGGTCGTATAATGACATGCCAGGGCTCAGTGTTGATCTGGTGGTTCATAAGTTGCCAACTTACCCCGATTGCCCTCCAGTCCAGCAAAAGCAAAGGTAGTTTAAAACTGACATCAGTGACAAGATCAAAGAAGAGGTCACGAAATAGTTGAAAGCAGGGGTAATCTGAGTGGTTCAGTACACCACATGGTTGGCTAATGTAGTCCCTGTTCCAAAGAAAGACGGGAAGACCCGGGTGTGTGTGGATTACAGATATTTAAACAAGGCAAGTCCCAAAGAAAACTTCCCTTTTCCCAACATCCACATCCTTGTTGATAATTGTGCCAAGCATGAGATACAGTCCTTCGTGGACTGTTACGCAGGATATCACCAGGTGTTGATGGATGAAGAAGACACAGAGAAAACAACCTTTACCACACCCTGGGGTATATACTGTTACGGAGTTATGACGTTTGGTTTGAAGAATGCTAGGGCAACCTACATGAGGGCCATGACCTCCATTTTCCATGATATGATGCATCAAAAGATAGAGGTGTATGTGGACGATGTAATCATCAAGTCTAAAACCCAGGATGACCATGTCTGAGATTTGATAAAATTCTTCGAGCGGTTACACAAATATGATTTGAAGCTAAACCCAGCCAAATGTACGTTTGGAGTCCCATCCGGCAAACTTTTGGGCTTCATAGTCAGCCGGAGAGGTATCGAGTTAGATCCGACAAAAATAAAATCTATTCGGGATTTGGCTCCTCCGAAAACCAAGAAAGATGTGATGAGCTTGTTTGGCAGGTTAAACTATATCAGTCGGTTCATTGCTCGGTTGACATCCACATGTGAGCCTATATTCAAATTGTTGAAAAATATGCAACAATCAAGTGGACGAATGAATGTCAAGAAGCTTTTGATAAGATCAAGGAATATCTGTCAAATCCGCCAGTCTTTGTCCTACCAGAGCCAGGGGCCTCTTTTCTTGTACCTAACGGTCTTGGAAAATTCTTTCGGCTGTGTTCTCGGACAACATAATGTAACCGGGAAGAAAGAACAAGCGATCTAGTACCTGAGCAAGAAGTTTACCAGCTATGAAGATAAGTGTACACTATTAGAGAGAACCTGTTGTGCCTTAACTTGGGTCGCTCAGAAGCTTAGACATTATCTGCAAACTTACACCACTTACCTCATAACTAGGTTGGATCCTTTGAAAAATATATTCCATAAACCGATGCCCACAGGAAGATTAGAAAAATGGTAAATTTTGCTCACGAAATTTGACATAGTCTATGTCACTCGCATGGCAATGAAAGCCCAGGCATTGGCAGATCATTTGGCTGAAAATCCGGTTTATGATGAATACCAACCGTTGAACAACTACTTCTTGGATGAAGAAGTAAACTTGGTCGACGTGATATCCGAGGATACTACTACTTGGAAAATGTTCTTTGACGAAGCGGTAAATGCAAAAGGTATAGGGATTGGGACAATCTTGATCTCACCCACTGGTCAGCACTATCCGGCCATAGCTAGGCTTCGGTTTTTCTCCAGAAACAACACTGTCGAGTATGAAGCATGCATCATGGGTATGAACATGGCAATTGACCAGAACGTCGAAGAGTTATTGATTATGGGAGACTCAGATCTGATTATCCGGCAAGCCCAAGGAGAATGGGAAACTCGGAATGCTAAACTTATTCCCTATCGGCAACATGTGGAAGATCTTAGCAAGTGGTTCAAGTCAATAGAGTCCAGATACATCCCTTGTTGTCATAATGAACTAGCTGAAACACTCGCCACTCTGGCCTCGATGTTGCCCTACCCAGGCAATGCCTACATTGATCCCTTAAAATTCCAAATTAGGGAACGACATGTGTACTGTAATACGGTTGAGGCAGAACCAAACACCTATCCATGGTACCATGATATTAAAAGGTTTCTAAAAATGCAAGAATACCCCGAGCAAGCCACCGGAGACCAAAAGAGAACCATTACATGGCATGCAAGTGGTTTCTTCTTAAGTGGTGAGGTCTTGTACAAAAGGACCTCGGATCTCAACTTGTTAAGATGTGTTGACGCCGAAGAAGCCGGACCGGAAGGATCATGCATGAAGTACACGTGGGAGTGTGCGGACCCCACATGAACGAGTATGTTTTAGCAAAGAAAATCCTTTGAGCACTCTATTACTGGATAACCATGGAAAAGGACTATTTTAGCTTTGTCCGGAAGTGCCATCAGTGTCAGGTGCACGGTGATTTGATTCATGCACCTCCCATAAAACTACATCCCAAGTCAGCACCTTGGCATTTATAGCTTGGGGCATGGACGTCATGGGGACGATCGAGCCAAAAGCCTCAAATGGGCACAAATTCATATTGGTTTCCATTGACTACTTCACAAAGTGGGTTGAAGCCATTACTCTCAAATCGGTCACCAAGAAAGTTATGGTAGATTTTGTGCAATATAATCTTATTTCCCATTTTGGCATTCATGCAACTATTATCACAGATAATGCTGCAAATTTGAATAGTCGTTTGATGGGAGAGATATGCGAACAATTCAAAATAATGCATAGGAACTCTACTCCCTACCGGCCCAAAGCCAATGGTGCTGTTAAAGCAGCAAACAAGAACATCAAGAAGATTTTGAGAAAGATGATTCAAAGATCTAGGAAATGGCATGAAAAGTTGCCTTTCGCATTACTGAGATATCACACCACGATGCGCACATCGGTAGGAGCAACCCCATACCTTTTGGTCTACGGAACTGAGGTCGTAATACCTGCGGAGGTGGAAATCCCGTCTCTCTGGTTCATCGTTGAAGCCGAGATTGAGGATAGTGAGTGGGTCAAGACTCGTCTGGAACAACTAACCTTAATTGATGAAAAGTGGATGGCTGCGGTCTGCCATGGGAAGTTATACCAACAAAGAATGGCCCGTGCCTATAACAAGAAAGTGCAGTCGAGGAATTTTGAAGTGGGACGACTTGTGTTATGGTGCATTCTTCCTCATCACCAGGAAGCAAAAGGAAAATTTGCTCCTAATTGGAAAGGCCCATACATCATCAGAAAGATATTGCCGAGACTAGCATTGTATTTTGGCGATATCGAAGGAAATGATCCCGAAGCAGCTGTGAATGCAGATGCAGTAAAAAGGTACTATGTCTAGGCTTTTTGCAGCAATGACTTTGTTCAACTGGGATGACGAAGGCTTTCATTCTTTCTATCCAAATACTATCAATCTTTTGTAACCCTTTGAGCTGGTTACTCTTGCTTGATTACCCTCTTTGGAACCCGAAAGTACTATTGAAAAAAAATGGAAAAAATGATTGAAAAAAATGATGAAAAAAAGGAAAGAAAGAAAAAGAAAAAGAAAAGAAGCAAAATAGAAAACAAAAGCAAAATAGGAAAACAAAAGAAAAACAACAAAACAACAAAGTGTTTTCCTGAACTATGTCTGACTAGATTCCGAAAGGATATGTAGGCAGCCTATCTCTGGGGTTCAGTCACACCAAAACAAAAATTCCAATTCCCCCCCCGCTCCCCCCCCCAAGAAAAAAGTGAAACTGGGGCAGATTATATAATGGCTCGACAATGATCCCACTAGAACAGTTCCAAAGTTGTAATTTCATCTAGATTCTTTTTACCCAAACCTTGTCCAAGTCCTTTTGATCAATTGTCAAAGGCGTTGGAATCGGAAAACACCATTGTTGGAATCTGATGCAATCAAACTCAGAGAAATAAAATGAGAGAGTCTTATCGGTGAAAACCTACGGGCACCATAATGCGACGATGAGCAGAGAAACTAAAAATGAGAGAGTCCGTTTAGTGAAAACTTGTAAAAAGCACTATCGGGCGACGGTGAAGAGAAATGAGAGAGATCGATTGGCGAAAACCGCAAAGGGCGCCGTCGGTCGAAAAGAAGACATCTCCTACCACTGAAAGAGTCCTGGCAAGGAGCCCTTTTGAAACACGGTTCAATGAGTTTATGAGAAGTTGGGAAAGTTTGTGCGGGTCGGGCGTCCAGTCCAAGAAGCATGTCATATCTATTTGAAGCCTACATCCACCCCAGATAAGTCCTTTTTTCTCCCCGAAAGGAACGCTTCTCTTTAAATTCATTCTCTTGCCTTTTGTTTACTTTTTCCTTGAATCTTTTTCGGTCTAACTCTGCTTCCGAAACTAATACAAAGAAAAAGTGGCAAGACTGGTTTTACAGGGCTCTGCCTAACAAAAGCTAAAGAAAAGTACCCAACCTCAGCGGGTGCATCAAGCTGATCCCCACTAGCCATGATGGTTGATGCTCTGAAAGCAAAGTTATTGAAAAGGAAAGGAAAATCAAGGACAAAGGTCTTAAAGGCAGAATAAAGTGAAAGGGTCGAAGCCCCACACATGCGAGTTGTCATGAAAAATTTAAAAGTTGAGCCCTTCAGTTTGAGAAACCAGAAAACAACAGAGGTTCTCAACAGAAGTTGGGCCGGGATCAAGCAATTGAGACGATCAAGGCCGCAAAACCAACCACCATTTCAAACTAACAATTGTTCTTTGTTGAAAATTTGAGACAAGTGCAATCCAAGCAACCGTGCAAAAAGCAGGTGCAACTAAAAAGGAAAAGAATTGCGCAAGCGCTGAAATAGCTTTGCAGCAGGGAACCGACCAAAAAGGGAAGTTTCCCCCAAATTCTTTCTTGCATTTTCTACTAAAAAACATCCAAAATCATGGTAGAATAGGTCCCAATTCCCTAGATATCCCGGTATAACCCGTGGACCTCCCTGGCATAACCCAAGAAGCCTTTTTTCTCTCTTATCTCGGCATAATCCGCGGATTTCCCTAGCATAACCCAAGGAGCCTTTTTTTTATTTTCTTATCCTGCCATAACCCGTGGATCTCCCTGGCATAACCCAAGGAGCATTTTTCCTTTTCTCCCGACATAACCCGTGGGCCTCCCTAGCATAACCCAAGGAGCTTTTTTTCTCTCTTCTCCCAGCATAACCCGTGGACCTCCTTGGCATAACCCAAGGAGCCTTTTTTCTCTCGTATCCCGGCATAACCCGCGAATTTCCCTGGTATAACCCAAGGAGCCTTTTTTCTTTCTTATCCCAACATAACCCGCGGATCTCCCTGGCATAACCCAAAGAGTCTTTTTTCTTTATTATCCCGGCATAACCCAAGGAGCCTTTTTTTTTTCGTATCCCGGCATAACCCGCGGATCTCCCTAGCATAACCCAAGGAGCCTTTTTTTCTTTCTTATCCCCGCATAACCCGCGGATCTCCTTGGCATCACCCAAGGAGCTTTTTTTCTCTCTTATCCCGGCATAACCCGTGGATCTCCCTGGTATAACCCAAGGAGCCTTTTTTCTATCTTATCCCGGAATAACCCGCGGATCTCCCTGGGATAACCCAAGGAGCCTTTCTTCTTTCAATCCCGTCATAACCCGTGAATCTCCCTGGCATAACCCAAGGAGCCTTTCTTCTTTCTTATCCCGGCATAACCTGCGGATCTCCCTAGAATAACCCGAGAAGCCTTTTCTCTTTCTTATCCCGTCATAACCCGCAGATCTCCCTGGCATAACCTAAGGAGCCCTTTTTCTCTCTTATCTATGCATAACCCGCAGATCTCCCTGGCATAACCCAATGAGCCTTTTTTCTTTCTTATCCCGACATAACCCGCGGATATCCCTGACATAACCCAAGGAGCCTTTTTTTAATTCTTATCCCGGCATAACCTGCAGATCTCCCTGGCATAACCCAAAGAGCCTTTTTTCTCTCTTATCCCGGCATAACCAGCGGATCTCCCTGGCATAACCCAAGGGGCCTTTTTTCTTTCAATTCCGGCATAACTCGCGGACCTCCCCGGCATAACCCGAGGACCTTTTTCTTTTTCGGCATAACCCAGTCATTGTCCAACATAATTTGGTAATCCTCTCAATTTAAGGCTTCATTCCCAAGGATACACAGTCCCAATTTTTATTTCTTTCAGTGGAAAAGTAGTTTAGATTTGTGTTGTGAATAACTTACGAAATTTTCCTAGTGAAAATTGGTGCAGAAAAATTTTGTTCGTTTGTTTTTTTTGGTGTCCGAACAGGTTTTACCTCAAGGCACGGGATTCGATATGACCAAAAGTCTCAATCCAGAATAAAGGAAAAGTAGAAAAGAACAAAAAAAAAAGAAGTGAACTCAAAGTGTTTGAAATGGAGAAGGATGCAGACTGCTCAAAATTTGATCGAAGTCACAAGCTTCGCATGTCCCGCTATTATCCAATGCTGAAGAAAAAACCAGCCCATACAACTTGCAAGCATCAAGATTTAGAGCGGGGTCCACATCAAAATCAGCTAAGACTCAAGATCAAGCTTCAAGAGATTTATAGATAGGAATCGTGTAACTCATAGTTGATAGGCATAACTAGCTTTGCTTTGATTTTCCTTTTGGTGTAATAAGGAGGTCAGCAAGCAATAGCAGCATCATCAGCAGTGAAATCACATGTCCCGGTAGTCCCAGCTACCAAAATGCCCAGAACTACACTGACCTGATTCCTTTACAGCCAAGGATATGTAGGCAACCTTTGAAGCAAGGTTCAGTCAGATCTTTTTAAAAAAATGCTTCTCATGGAGTGCCAAGCGGGCAAAAATCCCTCATAATTGCTCATTTATCTTTGCCCGAAAACCCTTCGTGTCTCCGAGCAAAGAAGGGCAACTGTGAGCACGTGATTTTTGCCTCGCATGATTTACTCCTACAGAATTCCTAAAATTAGGATTTTCCTTTTAATTATTTGATTTTTAGGAATCAATTGCATAATTTTCGTGTTTATTTGCATTTTTCTGTGTGCATTTTTAATTTAACACAATTCATAAAAACTATAAAAATACTAATTGCATTTGCATTTGGGATTTAGTTTTACATTTTTAGATTAATTAGTAACTAGGGTTTACCAAAAATAAAAAAAATAACAAAAAAATTGATTTGTTTTGCTTGGTTTAAATTTTAGCTTTGAATTTTATTAGTTTTCTTTAAATTGGTATTTTATTTATAGTTTTGATTATCAATTATAGATTAATATAATTAGGTAGGTTAATTTAATTTTTTTAGGTTTAATTTTAGTTTTGTTTTACTTTTAAAAAAAGGAAAAAGAAATAAAAAAGAATTTGAGCCTTTAAACAAAAAATTGGGTCAGCCTTTGATTTTTGATGCCCAACCCAAGCCAAAAACCCCCAAAACCCGTCCAAACCACCTTTGGATCCAGCCCAAACCCGCATCAGTACCCGATCTGATCCCCCCTTTAATTGAAACGACCTCGTTTTAGCCGAGGTTTAATCCCAACCATCGAGATTTCTTGATCAGACGGCTGGGAAGCTAGGTTGTTTTAATATACTAATGTCCAAACGCTCCCCTCCCCCCTAAACTCATCTCTCTCATAACCCTGGACTCCCTCGTCGTCTCCGCCTTCCACCGCCGCCTACCTCCCGTGGAAAATCGCCCACGGCAGCGGCCGGTGGCCAAACCTATTTCAGTCAAGAATTTGAAGTGGTCTGCCACGGTTCGTGATTTAGTTCTGGCCAGTTCTGGGTATTTCTTCTTATTCATCTCATTTAGTTTTATATTTTTCCTCTATTTTTTTTATTATTTCATCTTCTTTTCTTATTTGTTCTTGATTTAGTTTGTAGTCACTTTAGGATTCTATATGCTTGATTATTAGTATAATTGCCTAGTTAATTAGTTTAGGTCCATAATTAGTTTACTATTTAGATTTGGATTGGTCAGTTCCTTGTTTTTGTTTGGGTCCCGTTTATTTCTATTAGAAGTGATTTCATATTTTCTTGTTAGAGAGATTTGTCTTAGCTTTAATATAGGCCCATAAATGTTGTAGTTAGTTTGCAAGAAGCAATAGGCCCCAATAGGCACTCAATTTGGGGTTTTGACCCAATTGGCCTGACCTGTTGAACTGATGGATTTTAAGGGGTAAATACAAGATTAATCAGGGGCAATATAGGTACTCTAAATTAAAGAATCTTGTAGTAACAGAATAGGAAGCCCCTAGAAGCTTCTAGTGTGGGGTGTTAATTTGAATTTCAGACTTTGGGTAGTATAACTTGGAAAACAAGTCAAAAAGTGAGGGACTAATTGGCAAAAAATGAAATTAAAAGAGGACCTTAGTGGTAAAACAAAAATCTGAAGTTGCCCTACTTGCTTGCCTATAAAGGTATTGTATTCTTGCCTTGCAAGACAGATTTTAGAGCCTACATAATTTAGAGAGCTAGAAGAGCTAAAAAAAATTGAAAATACAGAGAATTCCAAACTGCTGAAAATCCTGAAAAGTTCTAGGCGGCTAAAATTTCTAGAAAAATATTGTTCTATTGTTTCTGCTCTGATTTATTGAAGTTTCTCTAATGCTGAAGCATTTTCTGGTTCGTTTAAGGCTTAGAAAATGGATTGAATTTGGCTCTAGGGTCTGATTTTGAAGTTTTGGGTTTGCATTCAAGTGAAATTATTTTTGGTAGACTGATTGAACACTGTTTTGGTTTTAAGACTGGTTTACTGGGATATTTCCTGCTGTTGATCGCTGCTGATTCCTGCTTGTTGTCTCACTTCTGCTCATTTTTCTTTGTTCCTTCAATCTTAGGTACACACCCCTGAAATTCATACAAATATGAACTTCCAATTTGAGTCAAGAAATGAAATGAAATGCTCGAAGTTTAAATGACATACCATCAGTTCATGATTAGTTTTAATATCCTTCTTTCATTCTTATTTCATGTTTTGATATGTATTTATCATAAGTTTGGAACATGTTCTGTTTGAGGCATAATGGTATTACTACTCTAGTTTCCTGGTTTGTTTATTTCATTATAGTCGAATTGTCCTTTATCTTTCCTTAAGGATTGGATATGGATTTGGTATTGTGACTGACTCAGAGTTTTTGGATAGCTGAACATGTGATAAGTAGGAATTTATTAGTTTGTTCTAGCCTATATCTGGATCTGGTATTTCCTTTGACCATGGTTTATTCAAATTTCTTTTGTCTAGTCAAGCATGTCCAATGGAACACAACTGTTTTAGTGGCTCAGTATTTTGGTTTAAAAGCTACCTTTCCTTAATCGTTCCTTTAGATGCACTTGGAATTAAACAATGATTTATGAGTATGATGATATGTTCATTTTGAAGCTTATTGAATCATAAATTGAGTAGCACTTTGGTAATAGGCCATTGGAAGGACTCGATTCTGGGTCCTGACATTGTGAATGGAGTTGTGTTCTCTAACTGGGCTTCCTTGGCCCAGTTAAGTTGTTAAAATTTACCCAGCTCTGGTATAGGCTATTGGGCCAACTCTAATTCCCAGAGTTTGCAACAATTTTGGCACTTAAATTCCAATTTAGCGTGTTCTAAAAACTGACTATTTTCAGCTCTTGTGAAGGCTTGATACATGTATCTTAGATCACTATATTTGTTCATGACCCATACGACTTGGGCTCTCCTTGGGCCTGAATGCTCGAGAATGGGATTCGAATTCCCTTCGCCCTTTTATGCCCATTTTGTTTCATTTGTTACAAAGCCCTCTTGGCTAAGGCCTGCCCGCTTAGTATAAGCACCCTCCCCCTTTTTTATCTTTAATAATTAATTAACCCAACTCTTGAATAATTTCAAGGTGAATCATCTTAGATAATAATAGTTGTGGCCCCCTTTTGAATTTTAGTTAGAATATCCTATAAAAGTAGAGTGGAGGCGCGTCGCGCCAAATAAAATCACAAATTGTGTGGCCCTCTTTAATTATATCTTTAAAATCTTTAGAACTCGGGACGTGCCATTTAGCGAATTTCCATGGCCTCCCACAAAGTTAACAACGCATTAATTGCTTTAGGCGCGTTATTTAATAATTTTACCTTCTTAAACTCTAGTGTGCATTTTATGTGACCCAAATCCAAATACTAAAACGTTGAATAAAATGTGTTTTAAATTGCAGGTGCATTTCATATGACGCGATCCAAAGACATATTTTAAACGACGTTCAATTTCCTTTAAAATTAATTAAAAGCGGTAAAAAATTTAAAATTGCATCATAGTTTGAAACATGTATTAAAATTAGGTAATAAGCTAATTATGATAGTTTAAGCGACCGTGCTAGAACCACGGAATCCGGGGGTGCCTAACACCTTCGCAGACTTCACTTGGAAAGTCAAAATATTTCTCGATTTGGGATTGAAAATAAACCAGTGACTTGGGACACCAGAAAAAAACCCATCCCAAGTGGTGACTATGATCATTAAATAATCTCATTTCGAATAATGTCACTTAAAGTGGAAAAACTCTCTTATACACTATCCTCCCGGGGTGGTGTGTAAAAAAAGAGGTGTGACAGGTACTGGCACAATATTGGCTAACCATGTTGGGTACTCAACCACCCTAAGAACCTTAGCTTTGATCTTCTTGGTGAATTCTTCCTTGATTTTTAGACTCATATCAGGTTTGAACTTTCTGAGCTTTTGCTTTACCGGTGGACACATTGAATCAGTTAGCAATTTATGAGTCACAATAGACGTACTCAGACCGGTCATGTCATCATACGACCAGGCGATATGTCCTCATACTCCTTTAGAAACTCTGTGTATTCTTTCTTCTCTGATGACGATAGGTGAATGCTAATTCGTGTTTCCTTGACGTTTTCTGCATCTCTCGTGTTAAAATTTCGATTTCGTCGAGGTTGGACTTAGGTCTGTTCTCAAAATTCTCAAATTCTTTGACAATCTCGTTAGGTATGTCATGTTCCTCTAAATTAATGTCCGTTTGTTCCGTTGTCTCATTGCATGTCACAGTGGTAAAGTAAGGGGAAAACAATAAAAATAAATATTAATTCATAATAAAAATCAAACATGCTTTTGATAAATTGAATAATTGTTTCGAACATTAAAGATCTTATTTCGAAAATTAAGAAAAATGCAAAAATAAAATTATTCAGTAAATAAAGCAATGAATAGTGCTTGTTTTAGCCTTGCTACCCCGAGGCTCGTCGGGCTCTAGTCGTCCTGATGGTCCAATTATTGAGATGTGCCTATCTGCTTACAGCTTGTATGGAAGGACCTCCCCCCTCCTCCTCGAGAATAATATAACAAACCATATCATTGTCCTCTAGAAACAAGTTTTTCACTGCTGTGAGTGCTTCTTCTTCATCCGGCCCATAAATGATGTCGGCCTGTTGGAAAATCTGCTCCAGATGCGGTATTGGTTGCTCTAATAGGTAGTAAGGACCGCGCCATGGTGGTGACCAACTATTGAACTCTTCCCAGGTGTATTCATATCCCAAACCGGAGGTAGTGCCATATTTCTTGAGTTTTGTAGGTTTAGAGATCCCTTGGAGGTTCTTGTCGAGCCCTTTTCCAGGTTCGTACCCACTCCGATTCAATATACTCTCGATCTTGTTATCCCACCATTTTTCTTTGTCGATAGAATTGACCGCTCGATGTGGTGGTAAGTTTCTCTACCCAGCTTTATTCTTTCCTCGATCACCGGAATGGTCTAGCGGCTGTATATAGGGTTGTTACTATCACCGTGAATTATCACTTCCTGGTGATTCCATTCAAACTTTATTGCCTGATGCAGCATTGATGGTACGGCCCCAGTAGCATGAATCCAAGGTAGTCCTAGCAGCAAGTTGTAGGATATTGGTACATCTATTACTTGAAAATCGACCTCGAAAGAGGTTGGTCCCATCTGCAGACATAGACTAATCTCACCGATGGTGGACCTCTGAGAACCATCAAAAGTTTTCACATTGATTGCTCCATCCTTTATCTCATGCAGCCCTTTACCCAACTTCTTGAGTGTTACCAATGGACATATGTTAAGGCTGGAACCTTCATCGATCAGGATTCTGGTGATGAAATAGTCTTTGTATTGTACCGTGATGTGCAATGCTTTGTTATGACCTAGCCCTTCAGGCGGCAGCTCGTCCTCATAAAAGGTGATCTTATGGCTTTCCAGCTCTTGTCCCACCGTATTAGCCATTTCCCCGCCAGTGATGTTACTTGGTACGTATGCTTCAATCAGTACCTTTAACAGAGCATTCTTGTGTGTTTTGGAATTCTGCAGCAATGAGAGGATGGATATTTTTGTTGGCGTCTTGTTTAACTGGTCGATGACCGAATACTCATTGGCCTGTATTTTCCTTCAAATGTCATCCAAACCTATCTCAATGAGGGGTGGCCGATTGAGGATCTTCTTGCTTGATTGAGCTAGGTGTTCGGGGGTATAGACTCTACTAGTTCTTGTCATACCCTGGGCTGCAACAGTCTCTTCAATTCTGACCTTACCTATCCTTCTTGACTCGGTTGTATAATCCTAGGGTACAATATTTGTGTAGAATGGTGGCAAGGTGGACATCGCCATGGGGATCGGCGCGGCTATATTCACTTCAAATGGAATATGTTCCTTGGGTGGAAAGACTGCAACCTCAAATGGCGCTGGTGCCTTTGCTGATAACGTTGCTTCAAACTTAAGAGGTATAGACACATCTACCTCAGTATCCTCAAACGGTTGATCTGGACTATGATCAGATTGAGAGTAACTGTTGATTTCTTTAGGTTATCACATTCTGTGATCAACCGATGGATCTTTTGGGATCCAATCATCCTCTACTTTAATCATGTGAATACCCCCACCCTTATGGTCCGGCAAAGGGTTGTTGCGGACGTTCAGAGCGGCTTCCTATGCCACAATGACTTTATTATCAATAAAACACTGTATCTTGTCTTTTAAGGAGCGACATTCATCGATGGTGTGTTCTTTCATGCCGGAGTGGTATGCACAGGACATGTTTAGGTTGACCCACAGGGAAGGGTTCTCAGAGGTTGTAGCAGGGACGGGGGTGACATAACCGACGACTTTGTGTCTCTCATACAACTGATCGATTGGCTCGGCAATGGTTGTATATTGTTTTGGAGGCCTTCGATCAAAATTAGGTCAGGGCTTATGGAAATTTTGGGTTTTGAAGTTGTCGATGCCCCCTTTTTCTCGCGAAATCGGGTTTATGACATTTAGGAAGACAACTCGTTCCCTTTTGGGAATTGAGTTTTGAATAAGAGTCGCCACCTAATGATTAAGTGCATTAGGACACTAAGAGGGTTTTGGTTAGGAAAAACCAGAGATTTGGGTAAGGGCTAGAAATTATCTCGAGGGGAAGGTGTTAGGCACCCCTTAATATCCATTTGTGTGGTTCCCGACCATGCTAAAATTGTGATGTCAAGTACAAATAACAAATAGGCAAACAAGGATTTCAAACATGAGGGATTGTCACATAATGGCTGCAAATAAGTTAATGTTTGAAGAAACAAAGAAAACTGAAATTTTGAGGAAATAGTTCAAAAATTCTGAAAAGTGATAAACAAATAAAAGGAAGGGAGGGGTCCTAGGTTTACAAATAATATGGATCAATTCCAATGCAATATCCGGTAATCACTGCTCAAAAGAGGGGCTACATGTGGTATTAGCGCATCGGTCATCATATCTATATCTACCCTTTCCCATCCCGTTGAGGTATTAAATGCGGAATGGTTTCGTTACTTATTGCATGCTAATACCCACCCCAGTCCTATCAGTCCCAGAGGCATTTGGGACTACTAGTCCTAAAGCGAAGGGAAATTTGGGTTTTGTATGGTTTAAAAGGATAAAATTTTAAAGCGACAAACAAAAACACATAAAGCAGATTATGGGAAACACATAACTTAAAAGGCTCGGATAGGCCTCCTCACTTAAAGACAGGTTGATTAACATGTCTTGCAGATACTGGTTATGGTCTAAATTAAGCTTAAAAGTTAAGGAGGCAAACCGGTTTATTACATATTTCAGATAAGAAACCGGAATCAGACCTGCCTGTTGGCTGGAATTAATAGAGTCTGATTAAATTAACTAATTTACCTTATATCTCGCCTAGGTGAAACCTATAGGCATGGTATCTAAATATGACAGAAAGATACTGATTTCATAAGCAGATTTATTAACATCAGGAACATAAGTTCTGCAAGTGTTTAAGCACTGGTATTACCAATTTTAAACTTATAAACGAGTTGAGGGATTCAGATTGGTTGATTACTCCTGTAGTCATGCTTTCTAAGCATGACTGATTTTAACCTTTATGGAAACACAGAAATCTTGTAGGTATGGTGTGTAGAATAGTGATTTTTATTATTTAAACTTGTATATTATTTGCCTAGTGATGGATGCGTATACAGAATTCAGGGAGCCCTATAGACATGCTTTCTATATGATAGGCAAAAATGCAACATCCTATAGACGGCTTCTCTATATGAGATGCAGAAATACAGAAGCGACTGATATGATATATTATGTATGAAATGCAGAACTTATAGGCATGATTTCTAAGATGCAAAAGTGCAGCTGTTCGATGGAGCCAAGGATGCTGAATCTGGGGAAGGTCCTTCTGGGACCAAATAGATAGGAGTTTTTGCTTTGCTTTATAAAATGTAATAAGGCCAATGCCACTAGAAACTTTTATTTCATGTTATTTAGTATCAATTTGGGATTCATCTACTTTTTTATCAATGAAATAAGGCATTAGCATTACAAGTTCTCCAAATCAACTTGTTGCTAGGGCTACCTCGGGATAAAAAAGTCCTCAAATTAGGACACGATTTACATTCCTGAACTGTATGTTTAAATATTGCAACATTTTTGTATAATCCCCACTGACTTGTTACCTTTTGTTTTTACTTTTGTTTATTCCCCTCCCCAAAATGTTAGTTCGTGAACTCTAGCAATATCATCCTATTTCACGAGATTCGGGGGCCCTCCACCTACTCCTCTTCTCAGTCCTATCAGCCACAAGAACAAAGGGAAGATGGAAGATTTGAACAATGCCAGAAAGGGGAACCCAACTGAACAGGTAGAGGTCACTCATGGTCACAGTACTCTAGTTCCCAAAGAAAATGCATCCCAACTAGAACAAAAGCTGCTGAAATTTCAAGAAGAACTTGACCAAGTTCGGAATCTGGAAAATCTGTCATTTTCCCTCACCACTCCAGATATTAATTTCCCAAATGCTTAGAATCATGTACCTCCACAAAATATCCCAAAGCAGCAAAACCATCCTACTCTTCATCACTACTGCAATACTTGCCATACCTCAAATAACACCACACAGCCCATCCCAGAACTCCAGAACTCCACAAATGACCATGGACACACCCAACATAATACCCCCATCTACATGGAGACTGTGCCGCACTCCACCCAACCCATCTCAAGCACACCCGAGTCCAATGATAAAGAGTTTCTCATCAGAAACCTGGCCGAAGAACTTAAAAGGTTGACTAGCAGAATTAAAGGCTTTGAAGATAGTAAGGGAATTGAAGGGCTAAACTACGAAGATCTTTGCATACAGCCCGATGTCGAACTGCCCGAGGGGGTACAAACATCCTAATTTTGAAATGTTTGATGGTACAGGTTTCCCCAAATAGGTAAAATAGGAGGTTCGAAACAAACATAGTGCAAAAGCTAATTTGTAGCCCCATTACATTTCAATTTTGGCCTCCAATTGACCCAATCTTAACCTCTAATTGGACCGGCCCAATTTTAATTTTAACCAAACCCCTTAACCCATTTATCCAACTCGCCCAGTTTTCTTTTAATCCAGGCTGTTGATCCTTTTGATCAATGACCACAATTACCCCTTTCCTTTTTAATTCACCTAACCATACCCTAATCCCCCCATTTTATTCTGTTGGCCGCCTTTTTATACTTTCCCTCTCTCAAAATCTCTCGAAGGTTCCCTAGAACCCTCACCTCTCTCATCCTCTCCGACCATAACCTCACCGGAATCCATGGCTTCTTCAGGCCATGGATGGCATGTACTCACCCCCTCCACCTTTAAACCCTGGGTGTTCGAAGTTTTGAGGTCTGACCTCGATGGTGTTCTTTCAAATATTCTTAGATTCATGGCTTTGAGGCCTCTCCGGCCTCGCTCCGATGAATCCAAGCATCAGGAGCCTATTTCTGACCTCTCCGACTCAAGATCGGACTTTCTTCTAAGCCTTTCTTATTTCTAGGGTTTCTCTGAAACCCTAGCTATTCGAGGTTTTTCTCTGGTTTTTTTCTTAAATCTATGCTATATTCGTATTCTACTGGAGTTTTAAAACGTTTTCCCCAATCTTTTCTTTAAAAATTTATTTTTCTTCGATTTAGCGTTTCTGAAAAAGTTTCAAAACGTTTCTCCGACTCTTCTTCTTCTTTTCTTTGTGTGAATTTATCTATGCTATGTTTTTATGTTCTCTTTTCTGCCTCGCATGTCATTCTCCAGTGTTTTTATGTTTGCCTTATTATGTATATTCTTATATTGTGCTCTGTTCTTTCTTCTACTGGTTTATATATCATGCTTTCACATATTTATCTTATGTGTTCATTTACCGCTGTGTTTTCTTACTGTATTTGCTACTAAGCTCTTAGTTCTTTGTCTGCCTTCTTCTGGACTTTGTTTGAGTTCTTTCTAGACATGTTTCATATACTATTTTCTTAAGTTTATACTACCTCTTTGTCTTCTGAACTTGTTTAAGTTCCAAGCTTTTCTTAAAACATGTTCTTCTTCAAATCAACTTTTGCACTATGTTTGTTTCGAACCTCCTATTAAGAATGTAATGTGACAAATTGGTTGGAGTAGGAAAAGAAGAGAAAATTTGCATGAAGCTTTTCATGAGGAGCTTGAAGGGAGATGTTTTATCTTGGTACATTAGCCAAGATCCAAAGAAGTGGTCGAACTGGGTAAGCATGGCACCCGACTTTATGGACAGGTTCAGGTTCAACACGGAGAATGCACCAGATGTGTTCTACATTTAAAATCTAAAGAAGAAGCCCACAGAAACCTTCCGCGAATATGCTACTCATTGGAGGTCCGAAGCTACTAAGGTCAGACCCGCCTTAGAAGAAGAACAAATGAACAAATTCTTCATCCGGTCCCAAGACCCATAGTATTATGAGAGGCTAATGATGATCAAGGGTCACAAATTTTTATTATCAAGCTAGGAGAGAGGATCGAAGAGGGCATCAAAAGCGGTATTACTAATTTCGAGGCCTTGCAAGCTACAAACAAAGCCTTATAGTCTGGCTGTGTGTCCAAGAAAAGGGACGTAGGAGCTGTAATGGTGGCACAGAGAACCAAATCTCCCATCAAATACCAAACCTACCCAATGCCTCCGCTCACATATCAGCCTACTCCAAACTACCAAGAACCCCCAACCTCTTACCAAGCTCCACCACCCACTTATCAATCATCTCCCACATATCAGCCTACTTCACCTAAATATTCCCAACCAGCACATGTTTATCAAGTCCATAACACTCAACCATCCCATTACCAATCCCCCTTCCATGCCAAAACTTCCCTAGACCTTGACCAAACTTTGACCAAAGGCCCCTAAAACAATATACGACTATTGCTGAACCTATCAACCAATTGTATGAAAGACTCAAAACTGCTGGTTACGTCACCCCTATCCTTTCTGCTCCTGAGAACCCTTCTCAGTGAGTTAATCCAAATAAGTCATGTGCATACCATTCTGGCATAAAAGGACATACCATTGATGAATGCCGCTCTCTAAAAAATAAGATCCAGACTTTTATTGATAACAAGATTATTGTGGCAAAGGAACCTGCTCCGAATGTTTGCAATAACCCTCTTCAAGATCACAAGGGTGGAGGCGTTCACATGATAAAAATAGAGGATGATTGGGACCCCAAGGGATCGATCGGTTTGATCACAGAAGGTGAAGATCCAAAGAAGCCAGTGGTCACCCTTAATCCGATCCTAATCCAGATTAAGCCCTCTGGGGACGCCAAGGTGAATATGTTCATGCCACTTGAGTTTGAAGCACCATCATCTGCAAAGACGCCAGCACCGATTGAGGTCGAATTTATATCTCTGGCAATTGCACCTACACCCTTCGATGTTGCAGTTTTACCACCCAAGGTGCATGCTCTGTTTTGAGTAAAGATGGCCACGCCAATTCTAATAGCAATGTCGGTCGTAATACCATTCCATACAAATGCCATATGTTGGAACTACACAGCTGAGGCAAGAAGAAAAGGGAAGGCCATGTTCGGAGAAGCTATTGCGGCATAGGGTATGACGAAAACTGGTAGGGTTATACCCCGGAACATCTAGTTGAGTCAAGCAAGCAAGCCTCTAGTCGGCCAACCATCGCTGAAACCGGGCCCGATGATCTCTGGAGAAAGATACAAGCCAAGGAATACTTCGTCATTGATCAGTTGAACAAAACACCAACGCAAATTTCTATCCTTGCTTTGCTACAGAATTCCGATGCACATAAGAATGCCTTGTTAAGGGTGCTGAGTGAGGCATATGTACCAAGAAACATCACCGGAGGAGAGATGGGAAACATGGTAGGACAGGTATTGGAAAGTCACAAGATCACTTTTCATGAAGATGAGCTACCACCAGAAGGGTTGAGTCACAACAAGGCATTGCACATCATTGTACAATGCGAAGATTATTTTATCACCAGAATCCTTATTGATAGAGGGTCTAGCCTCAACTTTTTTCCGTTAGTAACACTCAGAACATTGGGAAAGCGATCGCATGAGATTAAGGACGGGGCCATCAACATGAAAGCTTTTGATGGTTCCCAAAGGTCCACCATTGGGGAGATTAGTCTGTGTTTGCAAATAGGGCCTAGTTGGTTTGATGTTAATTTTCAAGTGATAGACGTGCCAGCATGTTACAATCTGTTGTTGGGACGACCATGGATTCATGCCGTGGGGCCGTACCGTCAACACTACATAAGGCAATGAAGTTTGAGTGGAATTACCAAGAGGTGATCATTCACGGTGATGGTAGCAATCCTATATACAGTCGCCATACCATCCCAGCAATAGGAGGCAGAAGAAAGATAGGCGGGGAGACTTATCACCATATTAAGCGAGTCAACTCCGTTGAAAAGGAAAAATGGCGGGATAAAAAATTGAAAGAATATTGAACTGGAGCGGATACAAACCTGGCAAGGGATTTGGCAAGAATTTCCAAGGAATCGCTAAGCCTATCAAATTAAAGAAACATGGCACCACCTTCGGTCTGGGTATGAGTATACGTGGGAGGAATTCAACAACTGGTCTCCACCATGGAGCGACCTTTACTATCCGTTGGAGTAGCCAATACCATGCTTGGAACAGACTTCCAATCGGCCAAAGTTATCTATGGGTAAGAAGAAGAGGAAGCACTGAGAGCAGTGAGCAATTTATTCCTGGAAGACGATGATATGGATTGTTCTGTCATTTTCGAGGAGGAGAGGGAGGAAGGCCCTTCCATACAGGCTGTAATCGGAGGAGCATGCCTCAATAACTGGACCATCAGAACCACAAGAGCCCGGCGAGCCACAGGGGAGCAAGGCTGAACAAGCATTATGCACTATCTTTTATTTTTACTAGTTGACTTTCCTTTCGCATTTTTAATTTTCACAATAAGATGACATAACTAAGTACAAGGCTGTATTCCTTAGTGTATATACATATCATTTCACCTTAAACCCGGTAGCAACCTCTTTACCGTCGATAGATCTAGTGATCCTTGATTTCTGCAGCTAATATCAGGTGATACTCGAACAAATTTACCCATCATTCTGGCATATCGCTTACATGCTTAGGCATTTCTCAAACATGGTTAAGGGTATGTCTTTACCCTCGGCCATCTAATTAGACTATACAGGCCCCGACTTTATCGAGGTAGGTTGATTAAGCTGAAACATCAATCCCCGAAGGCCTTTTTTGCTAGCATCGATAAGGAAAAGGATCGAGGATGAGTGAGCCGCTTTGTTCGAGTAAGGAACTCATACCTGGTCCCCGCTGAGAGAATGCCATTTCCTAAGAAATGGAATATGAATCGTAAGTAAATGTGTTCTTTTTACCGAATACCTTTTTTGACTTTGAATTAACCTTTTTCGATGTTACAGTTGTCGAGTGGTACCCCGGTGCTGTCAACGATCTTCCGGGTTAGGTTCGATGACTCGATTTGGTCTTTCCGTATGCTAAGCACTTGTGGTGTGATCTTTTTAAGGCCCATTGGAAGGCCAAGAACCATGGTGAGTTTTATCTCTATTCATACTTGAGCTCTATAGAGATGGTAACTATCGTTAGTATTCTCATCCTTTGTGCTAATATAGGCCTTGGAAAGGCCATTTTGATGAGGGGATCCCCGCTTGAGGAAGCGGATAAAGCCTACCAAGGAGAAAAATAGAAAGAAGAAATCACTGACTTGGTCCCCGAAGCCAAAAAAGGCTAAATTTCAAAAGCCCAAGGCCGATTTAGTGGCTACAACTCGGGAGGTGGCCGAAAGTCTTTATGCCGAGGCTGAAGAGAGTGACGATTGCCCGCTAGTACTTAGGGGGAGAAGAAGTGTTGCTGCCTTAAAATCTACTAAGATGAAGGTGACCGAGCCGGAGGTTGCTGGAGCCGAGGCCACCGAGGTGGTCCCAACCTAAACTGAGGGAGTTGAAAAAAGGGGCTTAGACGAAGTTCTCGGGCCGTCGATCGACCAAAACACATCAGGTGCCGAAAGGCATCTGGTTAATGAACCCGAAGAAACCAGAGTTAAAGCCTCTTGTAGGAGGAAGAGGGCCCCTATTGACCCGGTCAAGGTAATCAACATAGATGAGCCTCTACGGGGCCTATCATTCTCTCCTAGACTAATACGGGATACCCAAGATATGAAAATTCCTGCTGCGGGGGCATCCCTTAGAGAGAATAGTATGTTTGAATGATTTCTTGCAGGGGTTAAGGAAGTCCCCGATATCGATGCTCGTTAATCTATGAAGAAGCCGAGAAGCTTCGGTAACAGGTAATCTTGATTTGACCGCTGTATCTTAAGTTTTGATTCTTACTTTTCTGACTCCATTCTTTTGTGTTCTCATACCTTCAAGCTCTCCAACCAATCCTTTTCCAAGTCACAAGCAGAGTTAGCTAGTTGTGAGGACAAATTTAGGAAGCTCGTCTCTGGATTAGATGAACTCAAGGCCTTAATGCCCAAAAAGAGGGGGATCTAGGTGACCTTCGAGCTCATTCAGAGAAGGAAACTCGAGAGTGGGCCGATCTCGATGAGAAGGTAATACAACCTTCTTGGGCTTATTTTTTTGCTTCAGTTAGTTGGATGTTTGATATCTCAATTTGGCTTTTTCATTTTAAGCAAAAAGATAATTTAATGCGAGAGGATCTTAGAGTCAGAGATACCGAAATCCTTGGACTGAAGCAGCGCATGGATGAGGTATCTTCTGATAGAGAATCTATTCAAGAGAATATGGCCTCGATTGAGTGCCAACTCCAAGGGGTGGGGAAGGAAAGCTGCAAGTACAAAGACCTCCATATTGAACTAGTCGTTGAACTATTTACAGCTAAATCTGATGCCGCTGAGCTCATGTCCTTCAACAGAAAAGATGTTGTTGTTGCAAATGCTCGAGCCAGGAAGGTATCCGATAAGGCCGAGCTTAAATTCTCTCGAGCTTTGGAACATGCCCGATTAAGATCTTGAAGACAGGCTCTCAAGGATGTATATGCTTGTGGCATCGATTTGTCCGCCGAGATTGAGAGGGTGAAGGCCTTAGAGGAGGAATCAGCAACTCTGATTTCTCCCATGTATGGTTTAACCAGTGGTTCGACCAGCGACTCTGAGGATGATGAAGGCGAAGGTGAAGTCCCCGAGGGAAAGAGGTCGTCGATGACTCGGGGGTCAAGGGACAGGTCGTTGAAGGCACAACTTCCGAGGGAGCTCTGTCTAGTTAAGTAACCCAGTGGTAGATTAGGCTTTCATTTGTTCCTTTATTGTGTAAGGGCTCCAGGTGTGAGCCTTGTAAATTTGACTTTGTGAAACCTTATCACATATATACATATGGATTTTTGCTCCTTGTCATTTCTTATTCCTTTTGCCTTTTTGGAATAAATTTTGATGCTTGTCGATAACCAGTTCGATGTATCAAACTTATGATACAAAACCCCTCGGGTTTTCATGCTCGATGAGTGATTGATGATAGTTAGCTATTTAGGGCTCGATCCTTGAATCAAATTTTGACTCAGGATCATTGACCCTTAGGTTTTCGACATACTGGCCCTTAGACTCTTACATATTGGCCCTTTGAATCTTTAGGCTGGACCTTAGGCTATTACACATTGGCCCTTAGACTCTTTGGTCTGGACCTTAGGCTCTTACGTATAGGCACTTAGGCGCTTTTTAGATTGGGTTGATGCGACCTCTGATGTGGCTATAATTTTCCCCATTTTGGCTAATGTTTTATTATGCCTTGGCATATATTGTGTTCGTCCTACTCTTTGACGGCTCAAATAAGAACCTCGATTATGAATCGATATTCGACGATAATCGAGTACCTCAGGAGGTTCTCTTGAAGGCTGATTTTTGAAAGCCTTTTGTTGAAGGTTGATTGTATCGAAGCCTTGTCATCGTTTTGAGCTGATATGATTTAAGCTTCTTTGCTTATGCCCGGGGGTAGCCTGATTAACCGGTTATTTTTGAAGTATTTTGAGGCCTTTAGTTTTACAACGGCAATCAGATATGTCTGAGCTGCGTTAATTTGGCCGGAGCCTTTTGATACGACTTTAGTCGATAGTCCCTGGGTGAGATGACCTCAGCGTCTATATCGAGGGTATACCTTTTTAGGGGCCTTACAAGTTTGATATATAGCCTCGGTCTTGATATCAGGGTTATGCCTTTTTAAGGTCTATTAAGTTTTGGCATGCCTTGTTGAGGTCTTACAGATTTGGTGTTGCCTCACTGAGGTCTTACGAGCTCAAAATCGCCTATTGAGGTCTTATAAATTCGATTTTTTGATGGCTTCGATGAGTTGACAGTCGATGTTAGTTCCCGAGTGTTCGAGGATCTTAGTCCTTTGAGTAGTTTTTGCATGAAAATAGTGAACATCTTCGAGGCACAAAGTGCTTTGATAAGCAAAAAGGCTTCCTCAATCACTATGCGTACAAGATTTTTTCCTTTTGAGGCCGAATTATTCTACATGGACACAGTTCATCCGATCGTTTGGCCCAATACATCATTCTCTTATCGGGGCCCTCATAGGTGTAGTTTGAGTCCTTTTGAGGAGGCGACCTCCCAGGGTGATGCCCCCCAGTATTTGAGGTTGATCGAAGAGGAGACTTAAATACTTAATGAGTTCTCCTTGGGTAGCATATGGATGTTGCCTCGTTAAAAACCTCGCTGGTAAAACCCGTTCGGGATAAAATACGGTCTAAAGAAAAATAGTGCAACACATGCTTTAAAACCCAAGGTCTTCGAGCTGGAGGGTTCTTTGATTCCTCTCAATCGGACACTTGCAATAAGTTAGTATAAAACATAAATGAAAAGGGAGAAGGTTGTAACTTAGCATTGATAGTGTTAGAGCTTCGATCTATTTTTTATTGCTTGCTCCAAGGACGCGGCACCATACTTTATTTACCCATTTGAGTGTACCCGAGAATGTAGGTTGTGGTCGTTATTTTTCTGCTTGCTTGTCTTTTGGTCTCTTCGACGTAGAGGACATAGATATCGGTGTTGCATCATGCACCGCGAACATCTCTCTTGCTGTGTGTTGTTCCCTGTACACTGCTTTTACTCCATCCTTGGTTGGAAACTTCATCATTTGATGAAGGGTTGAGGGTACTGGCCACATATTATGTATCCACAGCCTTCCAAGCAAGGCAATATATATCATGTCACCATCGATGATGTGAAACTTGGTATCTTGGATTGTTCTGGCTACCTTGACTGGGAGGATGATTTTCCCTTTTGTTGTCTCGCTCGCTATGTTGAATTCATTGAGGACTCGAGAGGCGGGTACGATCTGGTCGAGCAATCTGAGCTTATCCACCACCCTCGACCTGATTATGCTGGCCGAGCTACCTGGATCCACGAGCACATGTTCAATCTGAATTTTATTCAAAAGAAAAGAAATTAGGGAAAATTTCATATTAGAACAATTGGGCTCCCTGCTTTTCAATTTTATACCCCATATTTTAATTTACAACCAACTAACCCAAAAATAATATGTTAAGATTCAACATACAACTCCAATAGGTTCTCAAAATTAGTATTTAATTTTTTTAAAAATTCCTCAAGCTTTTAAATTAATTATCGAATCAGTAACTGTGACTCAAATATTAACTCAACAAACCAAATTCATTTGGGTGGTGAAAATTAGATTTTTAACAAGCTAAATATGTGGGTGTAAATTTTGGATTTGATTTTATGAGAAATTTTAAGTGGGTATTATTTAGACTTGTTAGAAATAGTATAAGGAGGTTGTATATAAAATGTGAAGTCATTTAATGGAGATTTAGACTTGTTTTGAACAAGAATTGCAACTGAAAATCGTGAAAAAAGTTCGTCTACAGACGCTTGTATAAAGGTGTATAAAAGTGTATAATTGTGTATAAGATGTGTTTCTACATCATATACACTATTATACAAGATTATACATAATTATACAAAACTGACTTCATCTTCTTCCTTGCGTCTTTTCTAAAATTTAACTCAAATCTTGCCAAATCTACTCCGAATCACTTCAAATTTAAATTTTGAACTCTTTTTGATATTTTCAATAAATTGGAACAATACCCAATCCAAACAACTAACAAATTCAAAGAAACCAATTTTCAAAAGCAAAGCTTTGAATGGTCTTCAATGGTGGACTTCTACTCTTCAATTTTCTTCCATTACAAACAGGTGACACAAGAGGAGAAGCAGAATAGATGGTCCCTTGAAGCATATGTAGAAGACATGAGAAGAAGAGAGAGTAAAAGCAATGGTTGTGAGAACACAGATTTAACTCCATAATTTTTAGAAGCAATGATTGTAAGAATACATATTTTAAATTTGCTAGTGCTTTAAAAATATGTACAATGTGGGCTATATGGGTAAAACTTAAAAACATGGGCCATTTTTTATTATGGTGGGAAGTCATGTCTATTTTCTTGTAATTCTTTCAAGAAATTACTAGTGTGTCATTATGAGGTTGAGACAAGGTCTTGTTGTCCTCTTCGCTGAATGTGAGGGCATCCTCTGGTATGTAACTCCGAGTTCACCTTTCCATGGTGATGGATATTTTTTTCCGCTTAAAAACGGGTTCATGTGGGGCATCGGCCCCTCTAAAGATCATGTGGATGACGTGTTGTGGTTCTTCTAGTTCGTTTTTCCTATTTGCATCTCTTTCTCGGAAATGGTTCTTAGCCCGGTGAACTGAGAAACTCAAGAAGATGCGCTTCGTTGAACAAACGGGCTACCTTCTCCCTAAGATGCCTACAATCCTTGGTCCTATGACCGTGAGTGCTGTGATACTTACATGTCAAGTTTAGGTTCCTCTCTGAAGGGCCCGATAATACGGGTTTTGGCCACCTGGCATCTTTGATTTTCCCTATTGCTGATATGACGCCCGAGACATCAACGTTAAAGTTGTACTTAGATAGCCGGGGTGCATCTATCGGCCTTGTGTGCATATCAAACCCTACTTTACCCATGAACCCCCGAGAATTTTGACCTCGATCTACCCTTTGATTGCCTCGAGGCATGTTATGCCGTGGTGCATTTCTTCGATCTTCTACATACGGCTGGTATCTTTCTTTGTTTGATCTTGGATCCCTTTCTATAAACATTTGCTCCTTTTTAAAGAGCCTGATGGGATTTACTGAGCCCAATGGGGCTCCTAGTTGGTCGTCTTCGACCCTGATATCTGTTTGGTACACGTTACGCATATCCGTCCAAGTCATGGCGGGATATTCGATCAAATTTTGTTTTAGTTGCCTTAAAGCTACCAAGCTTTCTTTGTTCAAGCCTTGAGTGAAGGCACGTACTGCCCAGTTATCGGAGAACGGTGGTAATTCCATTCGCTCTATCTGAAAGCGAGATACGAATTCCCATAGCATCTCATTTTCTCTCTGCTTGAATTTGAAGACATCGGACTTCCTAGTGGCGACCTTAATGGCACCAGTGTGTGCCCTCAATAAAGAATCTGCCAACATAGCAAAAGAGTCTATTGAATTTAGGGGCAGGTTATGATACTACATCATAACCCCCTTCGATAGTATTTCTCCAAATTTCTTCAACAAGACAGACTCAATTGCATCGTCCTTCAAGTCGTTCACTTTTACGGCACAAGTATAGGCGATAACGTGCTCATTAGGGTCTGTGGTCCCGTTATACATCAGGACATCAGGCATTTTGAATTTTTTTGGGGTGCGCTTTGGAGTCGTACTTGATGGGAATGGCCTCTTCAAGAACATCTTCGAAACTATGCCCTTTAGAATCGGGGGTGCACCGGGGATCTGATCGACCCTCGAGTTATATGTCTCCACCCTTTTGTTGGTATATTCTATCTTCTTTTCTCCTGATTTAATTCTTTTGGTGAGGTTTTCGACTGACTTGTTATTTCTCGATCTCTCTGGTACCTGCTCGACTCGAGGAGTCATCTCTGGTGCTACTGTGCGTGAAGTTTTTTTTTGGCTCTGCAGTTGAGCAATAGCCACTTGTTGTGCTTGTAACATTTTAAAAATGACTTGGAGGCTAACTCCTCCTCCTTCCACTCCTCGTTCTTCTTGGCCTCCAGCATGGTCTTCCCTGCATCTATTCCTTATGGATCTGCGCCTACTTCCAAGTTTAGAACGTTGTAGGAATTGATATCAGCTAGCTCTACATTTGGTACTCCATTGGGGTTTACATGTGGTACATCCAGCCCTACCGTTATTTTCCCCAAGTTCTTCACTGTTGTGAAGAGGTGCATTTTGTGTGCTAGACATGATTAAGCCTGAAATTAAACAATCTTTGACAAGAAAAGATGTGAAGAGTAACGTGTGTTATCAGGAAACTAGCACCAAAACAATCACTATTATTTTTAGCCCCACAGTGGGCACCAAACTGTTTACCTAGAAAATGGTAACTACAATTATATTTGATTTTGTGGTTCTAAAAATACGTGATTTATTTTTATAATAGTTGTTAGAAAGTAGGTGCTAAGCGTAAGTAAAGAAAATAAGAAACGCAAACCAATAGGGTTATAATGCAGGGCCTCGAGCTGGATGGAGCGGGGACTCGAGGTCTATACAGGCTAATAGCAATGAACGATCGATGGAGGATCAATGACAACGAGGGCCTCAAAGATGGACTTTGCGGTTAATAATGAGAAATAAATGAAGAACAAAAAATGAATTATGAAATAATAAGCAATAACTATGAAGAACAATCGTTTAAGCATAGAGCAGAGACTGTTGTATTCTATTCAATATGATGTGCAATAATCTGAATGCCTTTAAAAGATGACAAGAGTCCCCTTTATATATGAGGGAGAATTCCAACATAGTACATGCCTAATTAATGATGAAGAAAAGCTACTAGTACATTTATACAATGGATTTGTACTATTATTGCAAACTTAGTCAGTTCTAACCACGTGTATTTGGAAATTTTTCCGCCTTTCCATGACGATCATCGATTGTACTGCTATGAGGTCGACCATGGTGAGCCTTCGATGTGCTCCCCCGAGGTACACACCTCTTGGTCTCACCTCACACTCTGTTCCAGGCTTTTTCGAGGTTAAGCGTAGAGCAGCATAGTAGCCCCAAAGTCAAACTCCTCAATTTTGGCTGTACACAGTACTCTTTCGTATCTATTAGAGGATCCGTAGACATGGTGTGGGTTGTGTATTGGTGTTTGGAAAATCAAGCTAGTAATATTGTATGTGTATCACATGTTCCACTTCAAACTATGAAAGTGTATGTATTTTGTGATTTTAAAATAAAGTAAATTATAGTAATGGAGTTGAGTTATTTTATGAAATCATGTCAGTGTTCAATTAATAGAATATATCTCCTCTTTATTCACAGATGAGTTGGGTAGAAGAAAATCAAATAGGCTTTCTCGGTCAGGTTATATATTCGTTGAGCGTTGATGCGCTCCTTGAGGTCAGGGTGTGATAGTTGTATTGCCATTAAGGGCTATTGTAAGCTAAATATAACTTGGATTTTGACTTGACAGAGGTTTTTATATTGCGTTCTTGCATGTGATTACGGTTATCTTGATGTTGATTAAGTTGAATGGATGGACGAGACATGAACTTGTGAATAAACTTGCTAATTAAAGATAGTTGGAGCTTTGATTGCTTTCTTTGTTACAAAAATATGGTTTAAGGCTAAAATCATTAATGACTGTATTTTCATTTTAATGATACTGTTAAGTTAAAGTAAGAAGTCTATAAATGGTGATATGGGGTATATGAGTTCCAATCGGAGCTTGCCACTCGTAGTGAAGTAGTTGTGACTTGTTTTAGTTATACGATGTCTTGTTATTGATATTTATATGTTGCTAGGTTGATATGGTTGTTGTTTTTGGTATATGGTATTGGAATAGGCCCTTGTTACATGGGAGATGTTGCCGAATTTATGTATACGAGCTACTAGATTCAATTATGGACTTAGCTTTTACTCACCACTGATTTTGAATCTCCTTAAGCTATGGTAGATTGTGTTGACTTGTTTGAAGATTTTCTTGGAAGGTATTACATACTCAACGGGTTTAAGATATGTTAAGTCTATTCCTTCTTTTATTTTTCATGATCCATATCATACAAACGAAACAAGAAAACGCCCAATTTTTACAAATGGCTCTACTCATAGAAGTACTAGGGACGCCTATGTTCATGATTCTTCATGTGTCCTATTATTATATCATTTGTTCATTCGTCACAGATAATTCATAAGATGATAAAGCTTATTTTCTTGATATTAACCGAAAACATATTGATCTTATGACATTCGAAGAGATCTTATCAACTTACTTCCTTATGCATTGTATTCATTTATGCATGTACATTGACCCATGACCAAATGATATTATATACATGTATATTACATGTGTATGGGGTATGGGGTAAGGTTACATTATTATATATGGTCCACCACCTGATTAGTTGGTACATTTTGATAATTTTTCCCATAGAGGCTGAGATGATATGATGGAATACCCTTAGAGGCTTAATGATGTTATGTACCCATATATCTATGCATGATATGACATTATAAATATTTTATGATTGACAGAGCTATTCAGACTTATAGGTTGATTCATTTACTCCATCTTTCTTTCATGTCTTTTATGTACTACTTTTCATGTCTTACATACTCGGTACTTTATTTGTACCGACATCACCTTTGGCTTGGGGACATTGTGTTTCATGCCTGCAGGTCCCAATAGAAAGGTTGATAGCCTTCATAGTAGGCTATCATCTCAGCAAAAGGCATTGGTGCACTCCACTTGATCCGAAGTTCCTATTTGGTCAGTATGATTTGGACATGTATTGATTGGTATGGCGGGCCCATATCCCAACCTTTATGATGTTTATGTACTTTTAGAGGCTAGTAGATAGATTTCATGTATATAGATACGTGTATGGCCTTGTTAGACTATGTTTTAAGTTTACAAATGATCATGTCGGCCTTATATGCTCGTATGTCACATGTATAAGTTTGTATTCCATGTTGGGTCATCCCATGTCGAGTATTCCCTTATGTTTTATTCTGGTTATATCATGATGGACCTTTTGGCCTATTTAACCATGATGGTTTGATAAGAAATATATGTTATGTTGGTACTAGGTTGGATAAGGCACCAGGTGACCATCGCGGCCCATTGGTTTGGATCATGACAAAAGTGGTATCAGAGGAGCTTTGTCCTAAAGAGTCTACAAGTCATGTCTAGTTGAGTCTTGTTTAGGGTGTGTTGTGATCCACACTTATAAGCAGGAGTCTATACTGCATTTAGGACTGTTACTTTTTCTTCTTACTCTAGATCGTGTAGTAGAGCTCAGCTATAAGAATTCAAAGCCTAAATTCTATTTTATTGGTAATACAATGATACCTATATCAGGAAAGATAGTTGGTAAGAGATTGAATGTGGTTGTGGAAGAGTTGAGTCAGAGGAACTCGATTTTGCATCATGCTTATGATGAGTAAATGTAAAGTCTTCAGCAAATCATGTGTGTACTAAGACGTATAAGCTTCTTGATAATGAGTCCTAAGGTATGAATATATATCCACCCATATAGTAAAAAGCAACAAGAGAAGAGAGAAGGTAGATTCAAATTTCAATAAGTAAAAGAATCAAGGTGAAGAAAAGTACGAGGTACCCAATTAGTGAAGATTATCATTATTTATAATTCAGGCGGACAAATATAAGCATCTGAGTTACTTTCAACAGTAACAGAGATATATACAATTGACCACACTCGTCTTCGTTATGACTTATAAGAGCTAATATAGTTTAAGAGAAATATGGGACATCAAGATCTAGTTGGGGTTAGGGTACCCCAAAATGGTAGATTATTGTTAGTGTTAGCTGAAATTTCCAAAGGATATTGCAAACATGGTAATAGTTCTCCCTGTGAGACACCCAGGTGGTGCACTCTATAACAGTACAGCTAGATATGAGTACTAGTAGGTACAGAAATTTCAGAAGATAGGCACTTGAATCCTATAATGGATAAATATTTACCTTAGTCGCCCCTAGGAAAAAAGAGAATGTTGGGCGATCCGAAGAGCCAATAAGACGATGCAAGGGGTGCCAAAAGTGAAACAATGTTTTATTGAAGTTTTCAAAATAAAATAATAGACAGAAATATTAGCAGGAGAATAAGAAGGGGGTAAATGAAGCATTATGTGTAATATGTGATAAATGGATGATACCGGTAAATCAAAATATGACATGATTATAGAGTCTATAGTTAAGTGAAGGAAAAGACAAGAGTTGACAGGACTTGAGACAATAAAAGAGTATAAGACATAAAGTCATATCACCATTTCGAGGAATGAGTTGGTTACTCCAACGTGATTAGCGGAAGGAAAACTTAGACCCCCAGAGTAATAGAAATCGATATGGGCTAGTGAATAAGATAAATTGAACATGAATTAGAGACCGACAGATTTTATAATAATCGTCATCGTGAGAATTTTAGAATAGCATTCTGATAATCTATCTATAACTAAAAGCTAAGGATAAAAGCCTCTCGTGAAGCCAAGTGGAATAATAATAAACTGTGACGACCCGGCCCATCGTCACGAGAGTTACCGCCCCGTTTCCCCCTTATTGTATTGTTTCATGTTCTATATCAGTATTAGAGTCTATCGGGTGAATTTGGACTGATTCTGGTTGAAAATAAGGCATATAGCCTTTTTGAAAGGAGTTTGTTTCATAAACGTCAACCGGAAGTTGACTATGTGTTAGAAGGCTCAGATGTGAATTCCGGTGGTTTGATTAGCTTCGGGAGGTGATTTGTGACTTAGGAGAGCGATCAGAATTGAATTTGGAGGTCCGGTGTAGAAATAGGCTTGAATTGGCAAAGTTGGAATTTTGGTGGAATCCGGTTGATAGGTGAGATTTTGATCCGGGAGTCGGAATGAAATTACGAGAGTTGTAGTAGCTTTGTTAGGTGATTTTGGATATGTCTGCAAATTTTTAGGTCATTCGAACATCGTTTGGTTGGGTTTTTGATTGAATGTTGGTTTCGAAAGTTTTAAGAAAATTTAGACTTTGATTTGTTGATAAATGAGGATTTTGATGTTAGCGATAGCGTTTTTATGATTCGAGCAAGTTTGAATAAGGTATTAGGTCATGTCCGTGCTTTTGGTTGAGGTCCCGAGGGCCTCGGGATGATTTCGGATGCCCAATGGGGATTTTTGAGTTTAAAGTTGTAGCAGAAATTGCAGAGCAGCGATTCCTCTCTGCGATCGCGTGGGCTTGTCTGCGATCGCGTAGGTGTGGCTGGTCGTTCAGTGCGATCGCGTGAAGGGTAGTGCGGTCGCGTAGAGTGGGAGTTTGGTTCACTGCGATCGCGTAATGATTCCTGCGATCGCATAAGGTAAAATTGAGGGACTGGATTTTT